>ML786266.1:0-13287 GCA_009831015.1 Picea engelmannii | reverse complement strand
GGAGGATCTCATGGATGGTTGAAACATTTCCTCCTTAAAATCCTTGAGAGATATTTCCTCCCCAAAATCCTTAAGAGATATTTTCTCCCTAAATATCTTAGAGATCCCTTTCTTAGTGGATCTGATGAGAGATCCTCTCCATGCTAGTTAAGCCTCCAAATCCTATATAATGAGAGATTTCCATGGAGGAGTGGGAGATAGAGGAGTTTAGAGATACCAAACTTATGATATCATGAGAAGTGGATGGAAAGTATTGTGAAGAATATAACTTATGATCTCATGAGGAAGATGTCATTTGGAACATCAACATTCCATGTGTGGACTGTTTAAGCAAGGGTTTGGACAAGGAGATCTTGATGAAGTTGTTGCACTCACATATATGGTTGTAAGTATTCTTCATTGTTGTTCTCTTTAATACAATCAATGCTTGGCCTGTTTCTTTCAAACTTGTACTTGTTCCATATAAATTTGTCTGCAGTAGATGGATCTATGTTTTAGCTAATCTCAGTAAATTAGGAAGTCTTTTGTACTTTTGTTTGTCTTCCAGGACCTACCAAGGAGCTCAATATCGAAGCTCATCTTGGACCTTGCAGGGAAAAACGACGTTCATAAGGTATGTACCTTCTTCCTTCTCTTTCGTTCATCATATTGATTAGATCTAAAAGGAAGTCAGTGTCCAGGTTAAGCACTTTCTGTCTTAGAGTTAATGGTCTAGCTCTCAAGAAGAAATCTACCTGTCTATAGGGAGATTTTCCTGCAACAGTTGTTCCATAAGTCTTAATGGTGTGAATACTAGTGTTGATCTAAATATCATACCATTGGGGTCTTATGATATTCTAATTGGAATGGATTGTATAGAAAAGCATCATGTTGTCCTAGATTGTCATAGAAAGGCATTTACATGTCTTGATGGAGATGGAAAACAGAGAACTGTGAAAGGAGTTTCAAGACCCATCTCTATAAGGGATATTTTATCCTTACAACTGAAGAGATGTTTTATAAAAGGATGTCAATTGTATGCATCTCATGTGGAAGAGACAAAAAATACAAAGGGGACAAGCCTTGAAGATTTCTCGATACTAAAAGACTTTGAAGATGTATTATAAGAAAGACCAGGGTTGCCACCAAGAAGGGAGATAGATTTCTCAATTTATTTAGTTCCTAGAGTTTCCCTGGTGTCAAAAACACTTTACAGAATGAGCATACCAGAGTTAAAATAATTACAAATGCAATTGGAGGAATTCTTGAAGAAAGGGTACATACATCCAAGTGTTTCACCTTAGGGAGAACCAATACTTTTTGTCAAAAAGAAGGATGGAACCTTGAGGTTGTGTATTGACTTTCGACAATTGAATAAGTATACTATAAAGAAAATGTATCCTCTACCGAGAATTGATGACCTCTTTGATCAACTAAGAGGAGAACATATATTTTTGAAGATTGACCTGAGGTTAGGATACCCTCAGGTAAGGATCAAGGAAGAAGACATTCATAAGACAACCTTTAGGACCATGTATGGCCATTATGAATTTGTAGTGGTTCCATTTGGACTGACCAATGCACCAGTTGTCTTTATGTGCTTAATGAATGGCATATTCAGAAATTATTTGGATAAGTTTGTCATAGTGTTCGTGGATGACATACTTATCTATTCTAAGTCTGAAGAGGAGCATGAACATCACTTAATATTGGTATTTCAAGTGTTGAGAGAACATCAGTTGTATGCCAAGCTGAGTAAGTGTTCTTTTTATCAAAAAAAGATCCATTACTTGGGACACATTATTATAGAGCATGGCATAGCAGTAGATCAAGAGAATATTGAAGCCATTAGACGATGGCCAACACCCAGAATGTGTTAGAAGTTAGATATTTTATGGGATTAGTTGGTTAATACAGAAGGTTCATAGTAGGGTTCTCTAAGATTTCTCATCCCATCACTTCTTTGCAAAAGAAGGGAACTAAATTTGAATGGAAACCTAAGTGTGAAGAGAATTATAATCTGTTGAAGGAATTACTTACTAGTGCACCTGTGTTAAAGATTGTTGACCCAAATGAAAGTTTTGTGGTATGTACAAATGCATGTAAGTAAGGACTTGGGGGAGTCCTCATGCAAAATGGACATGTCATTGGTTATGAGTCTAGAAATATTAAGGAACATGAGAGGAACTATGCCACACATGACTTGGATCTTGCTTCCATTGTCCACACCTTGAAGATGTGGAGGCATTACCTCATGGGGAAGATATTTGAATTAAGAACAAACCACATTGGTCTAAAGTATATTTTCTAACAACCAACCTTGAATGCCAGGAAAACAAGATGGATGGAATTTTTAAGTGAATATGACCTTGATATCAAGCATATCAAAGGAAAAGAGAATAAAATTGTCGATGCACTTAGTAGAAGAGTGCATCTCATGCATGCTAATTTTTTCAGTATGCATCAGTCACACTTGAAGAGAAGAATTTTATATGATCTTGTTACAGATCAGCATTACCTACAAGTAAAGGAAATCTTACAACAAGGATATGTACAACAAAAAATAAAGGAGTATCAGATAAAGGAAGATGGATTACTCATGCATAAGAATAGAATCTATGTTCCTAGTTCTGGAGAACTGAGGAATTTGGTATTGAAGGAAATGCATGATGTTCCTTATACTGGACATCTCGGTTACCATAAAATGATTACAAAAGTAAGAAGACAATTCTTTTGGCTGGGCATGAAAAAAGATGTTGTTGATTACATCGCTCAATGTATGGAATGTCAGAAGGTGAAGGCTGAGCATAGGCACCCAGTGGGTTTGCTGCAACCATTACCAATCATAGAGAATAAATGGGAGGTGATATCCATTTATTTCATAGCTAAATTACCCAGGACATCAAGGCAACATGATTCAATCATGGTGGTGGCTGAAAAATTAACAAAGGATGCTCATTGTGTTCCTGTAAAAACAACCCATACAACGACTAATATTGCAGAAATTTACATGAGGGAGATTGTTAGGTTGCATGGGATACCTAGGACAGTTGTCTCGGTCAGAGATACAAAGTTTACCTACAATTTTTTGAGGGGATTGTTTAAAGGATTTGGTACAAATCTAAACTTTAGCACAACATACCATCCCCAATCAGATGGACAAACAAAAAGGGCCAACCGAGTAATTGAATATATGTTGAGAATGTATGTGATGGATAAGCCATCTAAGTGGGAAGATTACTTACACTTAGTTGAGTTTGCATATAATAATGGGTATCAAGATTCATTGAGAATGAGCCCATTTGAATCCTTGTATGGTTGGAAATGAAATACTCCAGTGAGCTAGGACAACCCAATAGATAGAGTGGTACTTCGGTCGGAGTTGCTCAAGGATATGGAAGACCAGATGGTTAAGATCAAGTAGAATTTGAAGGTGGCTCATGATAGACTGAAAGTTTATATAGATAAGAACAGGACAAATAGAGAATTTAAAGTAGGGGAGCATGTACTTTTGAAAGTGAAGCCCAAGAAAATCTCCTTGAAATTGGGTAGTTGTATAAAGATGGCAGCCAAATTCTGTGGTCCATTTGAAGTATTGGACATAATAGGGTCAGTTGCATACATGCTAGCATTTCCTGCTTCCATGAATGCGAATAATGTATTTCATGTCTCTTTACTAGAGAAATATGTACATGATCCTAACGATGTTATTGATTGGCATCCAATTCAGGTAGAGATAGAGGGAGACTTTCAGGTTAAACCAATGTGGGTATTGGACAGAAAGGTCAAAATGCTCCAGAATCGAGTTATAGAGATGGTAAAAGTTTAGTGGACCTACTACAGTCCTGAAGATGCTACCTGGGAGCATGAAGATGCCATGCGGGCAAAGTACCCACATATTTTTGAATAAATTTTGAGATTTTGATCTCTATTTTGTATATCCACTGAGGACAGTGCCAAAATGAGGGGGAGGGGATGTAACACCCCGGGTTTTGAGCCCCCAGTTTAAATAATGTATTGTTAAAATGCTGAGAGGAAAAAATTCCCAAACAAATATTAAAAATCCAGTGTGCCCAAGAAATGTAATGTTTTGATCATTATTAATAATAAATGCATCGTTGGGGCTATGATTCCACAAGAGAGGGGGCTTGAGGGGCTAAATGTTTTTTCCCATTTTTTTAATTACCCTTTTTTAATAAGGGAGTGGATCAATTACGTGAGCTTATTGGGGGAGGCCAGGAGTTTCTTTATTCCCCACGAAAATAATTAAACCTGTCCCTAGTCTGTTTGGGGGGTTGACTCATTCGCTCCTTCACTTCTTCTTTCATTCCATTCTTTCCCTCATGCATTCATTAAATGATTGTTCATTGTTTTGTACTTTGGGTGGAGATCTCACTCCATTCATTTCTATCACCCATTCATATTCCTCATCTGTGTCTTGGCTTGGGAAAGGAAAACAAACTGTGGAAGAGAATCCATGGTATCATTGGTTGTAGAGGTCACTGGTGTAATCCAGCCATGAATTGAGGCCTGCGCATTTGAGGTGTGTTGGAATGTGTCCAACTTTGTTCATAGCTGCAAGTCTTGAGATTTCCAGCATGGAGATTCTGGATCAGTTGCGCTAGAGCCATGGAAGGAGAAGGATTGCCTGAGGGACTGCGTGGTAGAGAAGGGTGGAGGTCCATTCTCTTGGGTGATGCAAGCTGGGTAGAAGAGATATGGGTACTTGGATTGCTGTGAGTGATGGGAAATCATGTGAGACCTTAAGTGTTGACTCTTTCTGGAATCCAAGTAACTCTCTGAAACCATCCTTGTCGATTCATAGCCTTGGCTCGAGGGTGACATTGTTGTTGAGATTTGGAGCAGAAGTGTCTATGGTTGGGTGGAATGTCCTTGGTATATAGCTAGTTGGTGTCTTCTTTTATAAAGATAAGTGTTCTCTGTTATGGTATTATTTATCTGTATACGAATGTATTCTACTGTGTATTTATTTATCGTTTAATTGAAACTTTAGAATATGCATGCTTACTGGTTATTGTTGTGAATTGTTGGCACATGGGAAGACCCAGGGTTCATCTCCAAGAGTGCACCAACAAGCCCTAGCTACTGGCCCTTTCGGAAACACCTGCGAAGCAGATGCAGTCTCACCCGAAACATCTATGAGGGGGTTGCAGGAAAAAGATGTCTACAACTAGGGGAATATCAAGTGGATCTATTATAACAGCAACACAACATGCATCTATCACTTATCAAGATAGATATACCCTGCACAGTTATAGATCTGATCTAATACACCAATGAAAATAACAATATAACAATGACAGAGATCAAGGAATCAATCACACACATAAAACCATATATACGTGGTTCACCCTCTCTCTAGGGCTACGTCCACAGAACTGTTCTTATGATTTATTGAGGTAAAGCATACAGTTCTTATCTGCGCTCTCAACTAGCAAATATTCTTTCTTCTCTCTCTTTCCTCCCCTTCCTGTGCACCCAGCTGTAGGACTTGAACTTCGCACACAGCTGGAGATCTTACAATACCTGAAGGCTCTCTCACTCAACACTCCTCTCTCACAATACAATAATCTCCCACCACAACAATAGAGCTAGATCAACAACAATATCGTACCAACTAGAATTACCAACCCAACCTAGGCCCTTTAGACCTCTATTTATACATTACAATACCTCACTGACAGCCTTGGGTCGAAACCAAGGTGCCAAAACCCTAGATACCAAAACCCTAGGTCAACTTGACCCTCTTTTTTCGGGCTTTGCTGGCCTGTCTTTCCTTCCTTCTCGCACGGTGATCCAAAGAAACTAAAGGTGGATTTTCCCCCCTTGATGAGTTTTCCTTGATCCCTCTTCCTTGTTGATCTATAAACCTTGATATTATCATCCAATGGCTTTATTTTCCATACTTTACTCCATCTTCTCTACTCTTTTGCTCACTTTGACCCAGTGACAATCACTGTGTCTCCCATGAAGTTCGTTTTTTTCTTTTTCTTCCTTGTTCTTCACTTCCTTCCATAACCAAGGGCCAACAGGCCCCCAACACTCACCCGCGACTCGTCCCGAGGCACTTCGGATCTGATTCCTCTTTTTTTCTTCAACTTTGGACTATGCAGGGCAACCTTTTCTTTCTTCTTTATGCCTCCTCTTCCTCCTTGTGTAGACTATATTTTTTGTGTCTAGTACCCAGTTTCAACTACATCTGGTACCTAGAACCTTTTCCTCATGCTTTTATTAAGAGTTGTGAGGCAGCTTGTTTTCATAGTAAAACTTCAACTGACTCCCATTCACCAATCCTTCCTTCCAGTCTTCGTTCAATGTCTTCAACTGCACAACTCCTCCTTCTGTAGCATAGGTGATCTCATATGGTCCAATCCAATGTGTTCTAAACTTCCTAGGGTGTTTTATAAACTTACTGTCATACATTAGTACTAGATCACCTTGCTTGAATTCCTTCTTCTTGATGTGTCTATCATGATATGCCTTCTCTTGTTCCTTCTAAACCCGCTGGTGGAATCCTGCAATGAATCTGTCTTCTTCTAGTTCAACCAACTATGCAAGCCTCTCACGAACAATGCCAGTATCATCCATGTCTGTAAACGCAATAATCCTTAAGCTTGGTACCAAGTATTCCATCAGGACAACAACTTCAAGACCATAAACTAATTTGAAAGGGGCCTGCATTGTTAATTTCTTGCAAGTGGTTCTATAGGCCCATAGTACTGCAAGCACTCTTAAATCCTAGTCATCCCTATTCAGACTACAAATTTTCGTCAATGCGGTCTGAAAGATATTGTTGAATGCTTCAACTATTCTATTTTCTTGTGGATGGTAAGGTGTACTCTTCTAATGGTGGATTGCAAATTCTTCAGTCAGGACTTCAAATGTCTTATTGATGAAGTGTGTGCCTTGATCACTCAAAAGGACCTTGGGGCATCCAAACCTGGTTATTATGTCATCAAATATAAAACGCCCAGATGTAGTTGCACTACAGTCCTTGACTGCTCTAGCTTCATCCCATATGGTTAAGTATTCTATCGCAGTAATGATGTACCTTGCTATTGTTCTCTTTCCTGGTGGGTTTATAGGTCCCATGAAGTCAATGGCCCATTTTTCAAATGCTTGTAGGGTCATCTGCGGTACTAATGGAATTCCATCTTGTCTGGATGGTTTCCCAACTCTTTGGCACACATCACAGGCTCTAGCATAATCCTTAACATCTCTGTGGAAGGTAGGCCACCAAAGGCCAGCTCGCAAAACCTTCTGCGCATTTGCTTTCCCTACATAATGTCCTCTTGTGATTCCTTCATGAGATTTTACAAGGATCAATGGTCGTTCTACCTCCATAATGCATCTTCTCAATATCTCATTAGGTCCCATCTTGTATAGTTGTCCCGTTATAAGTGAAAAGTCTACAACACACACTACCAGTTGTTTCTTCTAGGGAATTGTATACTCACTTGGTGCCATTCCTGTTGTGGTGCCATTCCTGTTGGCAGGAACTAGACAATGTCTGCAAAGTCGTCATCAATATTTCTAATGATGAGCAGTTGTGCATCTGGCAATGTATCCTACAAACTGGTGGGTTCTTCTCCATGTTCCAACCTTGATAGGTGGCCAGGGCCCTTGTTCATTCTTCCTGGCTTAACTATGATTTCAAAATCATATTCTTGAAACAGCAGAAGCCATATGCATATTCGACCCCCCCAAAACTGGCTTGTTGACCAGGTATTTCAGTGCAGAGTGATCAGTGAAAATTTTAAAGTGTCCACCCAACAAATAGTGGTAAAATTTCTGCAGTGCATACACCATGGACAATCCTTCCCTTTTTGTAGTGGTGTAATTAATTTTAGTTGTAGATAGCTTCCTGCTAGAAAAATCTAATGGATGTTCGATCTCCCCTTCTCCAGGTTTTTTCAGTACTACTCCCAATGCAATATAAGACGCATCGACATGCACATGAAACTCCTTGTGCCAATCTAGAAAAACTAGAATGGGCGCAGTGACCATCTTTTGTTTCAGTGTGTCGAAGCTTTGATGGAATTCATTTGTCCAATCAAACTAGCAGTCCTTCTTAAATAAATTCTCCATTGGTGCTGTAATCTGGACGTATCCTTTGATGAATTTCTTGTAATAGCCGGTGTGTCCTAGCGCAGTGCACATTTGTTTGAATGAAGTAGGAGGTGACAAGTCAACTATAAGTGCAATTTTTGATGGATCAACCGGAAATCCCTGCTTGCATGCAATATGACCTAATAGTAATCCAAATGGTGAGAAGAAGATGCACTTATTTAGATTTAAAGAAATTTGACACTGCCTGCATTTATCCGACATTAGTCTTAGGCATTCAATATGATTTTTCAACAGACTAAAAACAATCGAGTCATCAAAATATGCTTCTAAAGATTTACGCAAAAATTCTTTGAACGCTTCGACCAACACCTTGGAAAAGATGGTTGGGGAATTCTTCAACCCAAATGGAATCACTGTATATTGGTAAGATCCCCATGCTGTAGCATACGTGGTCTTGTGGCGGTCCTCCTTAGCAATCCGGATATGATGGTATCCTGAAAATCCATCTGTAAAAGAATATACCTCCTGGCCTCCCACATTGTCTAACACTTCATCAATGAATGGTGTAGGGAAAGGGTCATGAAGACATGCATCATTCAACTTCCTGAGGTCCACGCATATCCTGATTTATCATGTCTTCTTGTCTTGTACCACCATAGGGATGATCCACTCTGATTCTTCGATAGGTTCAATAATCCCTGTTCCAACATTCTATCGAGTTCAATCTTCACTTTTTCCTTGTATTTTGGATTCAATCTCTAGGGTCTTTGCTTGACTGGCTTCACAACTAGTTTCAAATGTATTCTCATATCTCCCATAGGTCCTTTGATACCCTTCATATCAGTGAAATTGGTTGGAAACAAGTCCTGATATTCATGCAACAACTCTATAATCTTTTCAATGGTAGAAGCATCCCAATAATCTCCAACATTGGCAAGCTTTGGTGTCTCCTCTATTCCAATATTAACCTTTTCGATCTTGATTGGTTGACCAATAAATGGTATCTCAATGCCTAGTCCCTCCACATCTCTTTGGCCTTTTGTTTCAGTGATGTTTACCTTCCTCAGATCATCATCGTCATCAGCATTGATGTTGTAGCAAGTCTGCAATCTATGGAGAGGTGAAGTCCATTCATTCTCTTCTTGTTCCATAGGGAGGCTAGATGCTTAGTCTACTGAAGGATATTCACTTTCAAATAAAAAGGTGGTGACAAAACTCTGAATCATACCTTCCCAATATGCAATGACGAGGAAGAACTCCGCTTGAAGGTACCAGTTGATAGGGGTCATGTCCAGCATGTTAATGAATTTGTGCACCCATTTTTCTCGAGGAATTTCATTCCAGGCCTCTTCACAGCTTCACACATGGTCCTTTGGGAAAATTTGAGCAGTATACCTTACTTCACAACTTAATGCATGTGTTGAGAACTGCGTTGTCAACAAGGTTTGGTATTATGTCCAGTCTGTGATATTTCTTTTATGCGTCCCACACCATCTTGTTGGTGTAGCTTTCAGGGCCTCATCCATTGCCAAAAAACTCTATTTTTTTGGTACATTTGTTTCAAAATATGATAGGAAGGTTTCTAAAGGGTTCAACCCATCAAATGTGGGTAAGTTACTCACTCTTGTGTTGATCCAATGAACCTCTCTGGCTAATATAGCACATCTTCTAGTAGATACTTCATACATTTGGTTTTGCCAGTTCTCCAGTTCTTCTTTTGAATCTGATGAACACGCACTGTCACTTCACCAGCTCAGATTTCCATCGGCTCTAGGGTTGATATAATCCTATTGTATGGCTGTTAGTTTGTAGATATTTTCTAGTTCATATGTGTGGTATTCTTCTCAAATGGGATCTGTGTATCACTGACCCTCATCTGGATATAGGGGTGCAATCACCCTAAGGCGATCCCTTTTAAAGGTCATACACCTTTTCTTTAAATCAACAACAGTGGAATTGTTGAAGGCCCAATCAATTCCTAACAAAGAAGGGTAAGGGAAACTGTCATCGACTATCTCAATTACCTCAAAATATGCAAATGTTCTTACCCTATAAATGTCCATAGGGACATGCTCCAATCATCCAAATGGGCTAACATCTTGCTAATTATCCATCCTAAGTCTGATAGGGGAATATATCAACCTCGGTTTTCCCATTAGTTCCCAAGTTTGCTTTGTCATGACATTAACCTCCGACCCTAATTCGAGGACCACATAGTCTACATCATATTCTCCTATTTGAGCATTCAAGTGTAATTCTTTATTTTTTCTTCTCTTCTTACCAATTTGGTGTATTACTCGATTCAATAAGGGATCTATCTTTCCTAGTTCGTACTGTTTGATTAAGTCCTGTATCTCTTACACAACATTTTCATCCTGAATCAACTTAATACAAGTGTATAAAAATTCGATGATCTTACTTACCTCTTTTCCTTCTTTTGGCGAAATCGACTGATCAAATTCTTGAGGCATCCGATATTCTCATATTTCTGGATGTGTATTTGAGGAAGAACCTTGACCTTCTTTGAACTCTTGCCTTGCTTCCTCAAAGATTTGTCTTTCTTTCTTCGCATCAAAATTTGGGTCTTCTCTGCAGCTTTCCTGATACCTGATTCCTCTGTGCTCTTTCGTTGGGTCATTCTATCCCCTCCTATAGAAGCACCTCCTTGATTGATAACAATGACTCTAGAGTTTTCTCCACGAGGTTCAACATATATTAGTTGCACTTGTAGGTTCTGCTGAGGTCCTTGTCTTTCCTGAAGCTTAGCTAGTAGCACAGGGCAGTCCTCAATGACATGCTTGAAGGAGTTGCAATAACTGCAAGTAGTACAAGGGTTCTGACAGACCCTTATTAGATGTCCTGGCTGTGCACACTTATAACAGATTATTTGTCCTTGGCCTCGTCCCATTCCTCCTCGTCCTCGTCCTCTGTATCCACTACGAGGATTGAATTTTCCTCTTCCTGGGGAGTTATACTGTGTAGTGTTTCCTTCTTGATGTACTTCACCTTGGATATTTTCTATATCTCTCGATCTTTCATGCATGAGATAATAAGCTCTATAATCTCTATCATCATGCCCTATTGATTTACAGAATGTGCAGTACAATTTTGTGGGTGTCTGAACGTATTTCTTCATGTAATAGCACTCACGAGGGCGATGTCAATTTTTTCATACTTCGCACCAAGGTAAGGTGACTTGCTTCAAGGGGATCGAAGCTCCAGAAGCCAAGTATTCATTGAATAGAGGGAAGTGTTCCTTCTCATGACCTTCTAATATACATCTAACACACCATATGTCTTCTCTTTTATCTTTTTCCTTGCCTTTCTTCATGTCTTGAACCTGTAGAGACAAACTAGTTAGCTGACTCAAGATCTGACTCATACCTGAGATGGATTCTCCCATAGGGGTTGATTCAAGCTTCATGGCGATCTCCAATTCTTCTGCCTACAAAGAAATCTTATGTTGCATCAAGGGAACTCTGATATGTGGTAATAGGGTAGTGATGAACCATTCTTTGTTCTTCTCATCCGGGATCTTAAAAGTCAATCTTCTTGTAAGGGTCTTGAATCTCTGGTTGAACTCCCAAATAGGTTCGACTACCTTCTGCTTGATCTCCTCCAGTTCTGAAATACATTGTGACTTTGACTTAGGTTTCTTAAAATCTACAATTAGCACATTCTTTATCTCATTCAATGGCTTAGGCTATGCAATTCCTTGGACAAGCTCCATGTACCGGCTCAATGCGCAGTCTCTCAGTGTAGTGCTAAACTGGTTTCTTTTAACAACTTCATCGGTAATATTTTTAATGTTCCATGTGGACTCACACAGGAACTAGTGTTGATCACGATCTTCATATCCATCTCCTCTAAAGATAGGGAGCCTCATCTCATCTTCCATGAAGTTACCTAGGTTTCCTATTTGAGTGGATTTTGAACTGCTAGTAATAGTACTCTGTGGACTCTAGTGATTTTGACTATTCTGATTACTTAGCACTATTGAGGCAATACGAGGGTTAATAGTACTTACTTCAGTGGTTTGTGCAGTTCCTGAGGTTTCTAGATCATCTCGGCGAAGTTCTTCAACTTCCCCTTCTTCTTCTCTCATGGGTTCTGAATGTTCTTCGTCTTTCAAATATGCCTCTTCTCCGCTATAGAAACCCTCTTCTCCATAGTTTTTCTTAAAAATGTTCTCAAGGTGAACCTTTTGAAATACTCTTCCACTACGCGTATGTCTAGCTTTTGTGTCACTATCGCTATCTAAATTCTTGAACATTAGCCTTTTCAAATCCACTCGATCTATTGTATCTTCAAGACGTTCTTTTCAAGGAACAACATCTTGATTTTCATCTTCAGAAAGTGCAAAAATTTTCCTCTGGGTCCTTTGAAAAAAGTATCTTTCAGCTTGGCTATATGATTCTACCCTGTCAACAACAAACTTGCTGATATACCCTCCAATGGTACTATAAAACCAGTGATCTACTACTTTGGATATGACATTATCAACTCTTTTTACCTTATGGATCAATATCGACATCCAAACCACAGGATGTCTAGATATGATCTCGAACTGGGTATCAACTAACTTAGCTAGCCACTCATACAACTCCTGATGGATTCCCCCAAAGAATATCTCGTGTATATCTGTAAAAATGTACTTCTCCAACCAGTCCTCTGAACTAAGATTAGCGTTCTTATTCTGGGCTTCAACGAAGTCCTTTTCTTGATCCTGTATCCACTTTTGAATCTTTGTCTTCGATGGGAACCACCTTGACATTCCCTTACAAGGATTCATGTCTCGACAACAGAACCATTTGTTAGCATAGGGGCAGACCCAGGGTTCATCTCCAAGAGTGCACCAACAAGCCCTAGCTACTGGCCCTTTCAGAAACACCTGCAAAGTAGATGCAGTCTCACCTGAAGAAACTATGAGGGGGTTGTAGGACAGAGATGTCTACAACTAGGGGAATATCAAGTGGATCTATTATAATAGCAACACAACATGCATCTATCACTTATCAAGCCAGATCGACCTTATACAGTTATAGATCTGATCTAATACACCAATGAAAATAATAATATAACAATGACAGAGATCAAGGAATCAATCACACACATAAAACCAGATATACGTGGTTCACCCTCTCTCTAGGGATACGTCCACAAAATTGTGCTTATGATTTATTGAGGTAAAGCATACAATTCTTATATGTTCTCTCA
>ML786265.1:417041-441542 GCA_009831015.1 Picea engelmannii | reverse complement strand
TCAAGGACAGACCTTAGATGGCAGCCTCATAGGACCTCAGATATTTCAACAATTTTGAAGGGAATAAAAGGTACTAAACTTAAGTATGATATGTACAAAGGAAATATGACTGACAAATTGTGGTTTTGTGTAGGTATGGTTGGTTTCAAAGTCCTAGCAGGAGAAAGAGTTTGAATGTTATGATCAATGGTTTGTGGTAACTAGATTGTGCAAGGGGCCTTAGCTCACCACGAGTTGCTCAAGTACATTGAGAACCCATTGATGAGAGCTGGTGAGGAACTCATTTCCCGCATCATTTAGTATTCACATTCAGATACAAGGGTCTTTGTAGTGCAGGGGGAGTCTATAGCGATAACTCCCCAATATATCTATTTCTTGATAGGACTACCAATGATGGGAGTCTTTGATGATACACACATAGTACTTCCTAATGGGAGGAAGACGGAGGAACTAGTACAGACTCATGGCATTGAGAATGCTAGAGTCCAAGACGACGTTATCCAAAATGCAGACGTCGAGCGCTTAGAGATATGATCCATTGTTGCGGCGGTGGTCTACATTGTGGGAACCCATACTCCACATGGGATTTAAGGAGGGTTGATAATGATCATAGAGAGTGTACTTGAGAGCACCTACTATGGGTGGGCCTAGATGTTGCTGACGATGCTAATGAACCAACTCACCTCCTGTGGTAGGGCGTTAGGGGGAGACTTTTCCTTTAGGACCTTGATATGCATGTTCTTTGAGAATATACCCACACTTCGACCACACGTTTGTATCTGAGATGGAGGTCCTCACGAGCCAAGGATGCACTGGTGGGGGAAGTTGTTGAGACAAGGAGGAGGTGGGGGTCAGGGGAACTATTTTACCCTGAGTTTTTCACACACTGGGATCAACTCTCAATACATATCGAGGAATATATCTATATTGGGATGGACTTTTGAGGAGACTTGGACTTGTTATCCCCAACTCCTAGGGATAACTAAGGAGATGATGTCTTGAGGCCCTCGGGTTGCAGACATGGATTACCGAGAGACAACATGACAACAATGTCCACTTGCATAAACAAAGACCCACCTCGCCACCACAACTCCAGGTTCATCATGATGGTATCCACCACATCAATTGGCTTCCGATAAACATTGGTTCTTGCTCCATGAGGTACAAGCCAGGTATTATGGTGAGTGTCATTTCAATATTTGAGGCATTTGAGTTTGTTGCATTTATTACTACTTTTTATTATGTAGCGTTTGCTTGGACATTATACTCTTTTCCCTGTTTCACTTCGGTGGTTGACATTGCGCCCTAGTAAGTGGGTCACCCTTAGAGATAGGTTTGCTACTAGGAGGTCCTCTTGATGAGACATCATGCCATTCCTGACCATACTTGTCACTTTCCACACTTCATCCCCTCATCTTCTTACCTTTTGGGATTTTTGGGTGTACTGACCCAATTGTTGAATTATTGTAACTTCGAAGAATATTCTACTTATATTTGAGTTATTATTGTATAGATCAAATCCCCTTTTGTGGATTGATCAAGTTGGATCTTGTATAAGATCAAATCCCCTTTTTTGGATTCGTCCACATGTATTTAGTAATTGTAAAGTGGGTTTAGACACTTCTAGGAGAAGTCGGCTCCACCAAGTGAAGAGTCAAAACCCTAGCGCCACCTCACAACTTGTATTTATATGTGAGGATGGTGTCTCATTTGAACACACTCACCACACTAGCTCTGCAGCTATGAAAGCTATGAAGAAGTGCACAAGTCTTGGAGGAACTGCTACTGCAACTAAGTGTGACATCAAGGAGGGTTTTTGGTCCATCTCTTGGTATTTCTTGGTCAAGTGGTGCGCTACTCTTCCTAGTGAAGGAGTAGAGGAGGATCTTTTGTTCGGTCTTTGGTCTATCTATATTGAAGAAGTTTTGCTGGGTTTTCTTCCCCATGAGGGTTTCCCAGGATAATCTGCGTGTCTCTATTGTTTCTGTGATTGTCTATCTTTTAGTGATCTTATTTATACAACTAATGTGCTAAATGATTGTAATAATAAAGAAGAATTGTAACTACTAGTTGTATAAGTAAAAACTTCAACATGGCATCAGAGCAGGCCTGAAAGAGACCAACTCACAGTTTATAAGAAGTGGCTAGCTTCAACACACCCTCTCTGAGATTCAGTTTCAGTATTGCAACTGATGGAAAATTAGGGTTTCTACATAAACCCTAAGTGTGACATTTTCCTTGTTTGAGGAGGACGTTGGAGAAAGTAACCACACCTAGGAACTCGCCCTAGGAGGGCGCATCTAGTCCCTGGATCAAAATTCCAAAATTTGAAGTTTGAGAAATTAGGGTGTCCTCATAAAACCCTAAGTTGCAGTTGCAGTACCAGTTACAATATCAGTTGTAGTTGTAGTACAGTTGCAGTATCAGTTGCAGTTCCAGTTCCTTCATGCCAGTTGCAGTATCAGTTGCAGTTCCAGTTCCTTCATGCCAGTTGCATCACCAATCGTAGTGAAATCTTTTGTGAAGTGTTGGAACTGATTTTTATTGTCCTAGTGTGCCTTACCCTAGAAAATATGCAACTAAATTTAAGTTACAAGTTGAAGCACCTTTGAAGTTTTTAAAGGTTCGTTATTGATTGCAACTGTTGCTAAATGGTGCCACTACATGTCAATGTTGTCAGAGGTATGTACTTACATATGTTTAAATTATATAATTATTTTAAAGGGTATTTGCGGGAGAAAGGATCTTTTGTCTAAACAACAACCGTAGATCCAGAGGGATCTCAGATCCATCACATTCATAGAAACAATGCACCTCACGTTTGATCAATTTAACATGCCTCTATTTGCTATGATCTTATGAACATCTAGATTGTATTTTGATCTATTGAAGTTATGACTATCATACTAACCATTGGTCAAAATCAAAGTCAAAAGTATTAGATTGATTAAGGTTGAGATTATAGAGTTTATTCTCTAACTCAGATTCATGTCAAGTAAGCATATTATCTTAGTACAAAGGACAGGTTGAAGAGAATACTTGTCATCTTGAGTGAGGGAGACTTGAAAGAAAAGCAACGACACTCATTCTTGAGGACAAGACTCTAGGTTCCAGGTTTGATTGATTAAGTTGATAAGATTAAAATTTTCACATGTTAAGTTTGATAATTGCCTCATTACAAGTAAACACTATAGTTGTGATAACAATCTTTGAAAAGTTTTATACTTGGTAGCATATGAGCATTATTGAGATAAATGCTTATTGTAATCATATACCAGATATAACTAACATCTCCTCTAGGAGAAACTTCTTGTTTTGGCTCTAGGTTACCATGGAGGAATGATTGATCACAACACTAGAAGAGTGTTTCTCTCATTCCTTGTTATTGTATTTCTTAATTTTTACCCTTGTTTCAGGCAAGTCACAAGTGATAACTCTAAAGGAGCTATTGTGACGATCATTCTCACTATTGTTTTTATTATTATTATAAAGAGTATTATTCTTGTATGTTGTTTCTACCTTGTTGTTCTTATTCTGGGTGTTGATATTATGGTAGCTGCGAGAGGTATCAACCTCCACATGTAACCTTTGACAATATTAGAATATTTTGGGAAGCTAGAGAAACCCTAAAACATTGGATAATAACCCTAGGAGACAAGTCGGCTCAAGAGAATATTTAATATTGAGTTATTATCCTCCAGAAAGAGAAGTCGGCCCAGTCAAGTGAGATAGAGCAGTATAAATAGAGGGCGCTAGAGCTCATTTGTCATACACATTCTCACAACTACATAAGACAATGGTGCACAAGTTTGGAGGGGAACTGCAGGTGTAGTTGTTGCAACTAACATTTCGGTTTTGGCTTGGACTTTCTCTTGGTTATGTTTTGGACTTTTTGCTTGGCCTTTGGTTATTCTTGCTTGGTGCACTAGCCTTGGAGAAAGGTGCGCTACCTTGGTTAGATACTGGATTGCTTCCAAAATTATTTTGTCTGTCAAGGTTAAGGTGCTCGAGGGTGGCTTTGTGCCTATCACTGGGTGACAATATTGCTATATTTTCTACGGTGAAACGAGCACACCTATTTTTCTAACAGGTTATGGGCCCACACTGTCTTCGGACAGTGTAACCGCTGGAAGATAGATTGGGAGGATTTTCTCAGTTACAGTTGCAGTTGCAGTCAAAGTTTTCCTTCAACAACGAAACCTTAACCCTCTTGTTAAGGCACCTTAAGTGAATAGCTTGACCTAATTCCTGGATAGCCTAGTGCACCTCCTAGTACTCTCAGCAAGCCAAGGCATCAAGTTTGAGTTTTTGGTCAAAGTCAAAGGTTGACCACGTCAAAGCAGTCATGACTTACTCTATGAAGTCAGAAAACAAGTTAGAAGGGGATTCTAACTTCAGAGTATGGAAGACAAGAATTGACCTCATCCTTGCCAAGAATAAAGTGTTGGATATCGTGAAAGGCAAGATCATGGAACCACAATTTGAAGCAAGAAAAGAGAAGGAACCTTAGAACATTGCAGTTATGGAGAAGTTCAAGGATAATGACATCAATGCTATGGGTATCATAGTGGAATCTCTAAAAGACCACTTGATACCCTACATTTCTCATCTTGACTCATCTAAGAAAAATGTACAATGCCCTAACTAACCTCTTCTCAGTCAGAAACATTGGACAAGTAATGAGTTTGAAGAATAAGCTCAATGACATGAAAATGAATGATGATGACATTATAAAATCATACTTTATAAGAATCTCTCAGTTAAGATATCAACTACAAGCTATTGAAGAAATCATTTCAGAAAAGGAACTAGTAAATATAGTACTCAATGGCCTTCCCAAGACATGGGATGCATTTGCCTCAACCATGAACACAAGAAAGGAGTATCCCACATTTGAAGAACTTTGGAGTTGTTGTGCACAAGAAGAATAAAGGATTAGTGCAAAAGAGAAATCCCAAAAGGAATATGATGATCAAGCCTTCACAACAAAATTCAAGAATTTCAGGAATAAGAGGAAGTTTGGCTTAAGGAATAAACCAAATCAAGAAAATGATATATCAAAAATACAATGCTTCAACTATCGAAAATATGGTCACTACAGGAACCATTGTACGAAGTTAAAGAAAATGAAGGAAATAGACGAAGCAATAGTTGCTGAAGAAAAGGAATCCTCAAAGAAAGCCAAGCAGGATAAAACAAACTTCTTCTTCTAGTCAAGGTAACAATATTCTTCATAGTTCTTGTACATACCATGTTTACATAGTTTGTGTACATATCATGTATATCTATTTCTTAGAAGAAAAGATGGTCATTGAAACAATACCTATGGAAGAATATCAAGATAAGGATTGCTATTACGATGACTACATGCACATGAAAAAGATGAAGTACGTTGACAATCTTTGGTGACAATTCCTGTGGAAGCCATTATACAAGTAACAAATTCCAGATGGGCCACAATCAGAATCAAACTTGAAGAGACCATAAAGTCAGAAATCAAGAGGAAACTAGAATAAAACTTGTGACACTTCGCAGAAATCAATAAGGATGTTGACGAAAGTATGGACTCTCTTAGATGGAGGGAGCTGACTGCAGAATTCCAAAAGAAGAGCATGCATTCATGCATGAAGCCAGGATTAGGAGGGAACTAATCCTAAAAGATATGATCCATTGAAGAATCCGTGAAGATTATAAAGTATCTGTCCATGTTCCCCATTGAAAGTAACAACCATGATAAGCAAAACATGTTTAGTTTGACTCTAGAAGAAGTTTTATTCGAAAAGAAGCCTTAAGTATCCTTGGTTGTCCATCTACATCCATGTTCCTATGATGAAAGGAAGAAGTTGAAATATTCAGGAAGGAAGGGCATGGAACCTATAGAAGACTCCATGGACCCAAAAACTAAAGAGGAACATGATGAAGAACATGAAGATTCCAAAAAAGAAAGAAAATCCAGAACAACCAGTTAGTATACTGAGAATGAACTTGGTTTGAACCCACTAGAAGCAATTAAGCAGAATAAATGGAAGTTGTGATGAAAAACAAGTGTATGTAAGAAAATGTGAAAAGGACTTATGAATGGAAGCATTGCGAGATTCATAAATAGAGGTTCTCCCAGAAGGAGGGAGAAGACTATGATGACAACTTGTTCCAGTAAACCAGAAATGCCTCTTGCAATATCCATGGATTGAAATTTACATGTAAACGATTGTTCTTCCCAATAAAGAAAATTGAGAAAGAAACCTATACTAGAAAGAGACCCATGTATGCAAATGGAAGAAGACCTTGTATGGATTCAAGCAACTTGATGCAAAGTATCTCATATACAACAGAAGTGTGGAGAAAACTTCTTATGACAGAGAAAGTGTATCAGAATGGTTACTCAGAAGACCGGGATGATGGATTGCAAATCTATGGCAAACTCTTAGATCTAAAGAAGTTGAAGAGACTCTAATCCAGTAGACCTGTCTCTGTATTGACAATTGATTGGCTCGTTAATGTATTTAATACTCAACTAGAGATTTGTTTTGTGGGATGCTTAAACTATAACATACATTTGCACGAATTTATCGATTCAGATTTAACATGGAGTGTAGATAACATAAGAAGTGCTACTTGGATAACATAAGAGACAAGCCGGGGCTCATGGAGACGACTTCCTTATTGGAAAAATAAGTGATTACTCCCAGGTTGGGAGGGAGCAATGATATGTTATTGATTTATGGATAGTCATTTTGGATAATCATTTTCCAGTTCAGAAAATGGTCTAGGATGGGCAGTTCCTTTCCAGTTCGGAAATTGGTTCGAGATTTCTGACGAACATGCATTTTCCAGTTTGGAAAATGGTCTAGATCGGACAATCATTTTTTTTTAATGAAAATGGTTCGATAGATTGTTGATGTACCATAGACAACGATTCCCCTAGTGGCCAATGTGGGGGAATGGTCTAGGAGATTCATTCTTCTTGGCAGTCACTCTAAGTAGTGGTCAAGTAGAATGGTCTGCCTCGTCGGGCAGTCATTCTTTCGAAGTTCAAAGTTGTGAGCAGTTTCGAATAATGGTTTGTTTTGGAGGTTGGTGCAGGACAGCCATTTCCATAGGAAATGGTCCAGACAGTCATTCCCTAGGGCATACTCATTCTCTCCAGGTT
The DNA here is from genome assembly GCA_009831015.1 of Picea engelmannii. NCBI lineage: Eukaryota > Viridiplantae > Streptophyta > Pinopsida > Pinales > Pinaceae > Picea > Picea engelmannii. The sequence continues at coordinate 434,392 of ML786265.1, read as the reverse complement.
GCACTATGATTAGTTCGGGAGGAATGGCCCAATTAGGTGAATGGTCCAGGTTCAAAAATCAGGGACATGCATTACCTAGGGAAAACTCATTCTCTCCAGGTTGCACTATGATTAGTGTCGAAGGAATGGCCCAGTTAGGTGAATGGTCCAGGCTAAATAACTAGGGACAATTATTCTTATATGCTTGCGAAGAATAGTTCAGATATCCCATGGCTGATTTTTTACTTTATGAGGGCATATGCTCTTCCAGATCTCACAGATGTGAGTGGAAGAATGGCCCAGATGACTCAGTTTGTATCATGGTATTGTATGCAGGTTGATATCAGATGATATGATTATTGTAGAGATTGTATGTCTCTGGAAAGTAGTTGTATGTTACTGTGGTGGATGTGTTCCACTGGTTGTGGCTATGTGTCACTGGTTAGTAGCCGTGTGCTACTAGGAGTGGTTGTGTACCACCGGGTAAAAGTTGTATACTACTATGTATAGACACAATTGTGTTCTATTGGATGGCATTGTTTTGATTGCCATGGAGACTATCTAGTTGGATAAGTGATGATGGTGCTCGTGATTTGATCATGAGATAGCCTGTGTGGATATGATAATGCTATCGTTTGAATGGTCTACTTGTGCTCAATACCATTACCTTTAATACCTCCCTAGCTATGAGGGAGTGTTGAAATTATGGTAGTTGCGGGAGGTATTAACCTCCACGTGTAACCTTTGAAAATAATAGAATATTTCGGGAAGCAAGAGAAACCCTAAAACATTGGATAATAACCCTAGGAGACAAGTCGGCTCAAGAGAATATTTAATATTGAATTATTATCCTCCAGAAAGAGAAGTCGACCAAATCAAGTGAGATAGAGCAGTATAAATAGAGGGCACTAGAGCTCATTTGTCATACACACTCTAACAACCGCATAAGACCAGTGGTGCACAAGTTTGGAGAGGAACTACAACTACAATTGCAGTTGTTGCAGCTAGCATTTCAATTTTGGCTTGGACTTTCTCTTGATTATGGTTTGGACTTTCTGCTTGGCCTTTGGTTATTCTTGCTTGGTGCGCTAGCCTTGGAGAAAGGTGTGCTACCTTGGCTGGCTACTGGATTGCTTCCAAAATTATTCTATTTGTGCCTATGGTTGGGTGAAAATATTGTTATGTTTTCTACGGTGAAATGAGCACACCTATTTTTCTAACACGGGGAAGGTCACATGTGATAATCCTGAGGGAGCTATGGTGACGATTGCAGGAGTCAACATATTAGATGAGACATGGAGACCGATCATGGCGAGCAGAAGGATCCAAAGATGACAGAACAAATACCTCTAGTGCAGTTGATCACTCTTTAGATCATCAGGAAGAGTTAGTAGAGCCAGAATGGCATACCTAGAATCATTGTAGTAACCAAGAAGAGACCAATATGGTCCCGTGACACTTTGTAGGATGCAAAGCCATATAGCATTGGCGAGCCATATCATGAGGAGTAGATGGCTCCACCAGTGGTGAGGTAGGCAACCCCACCAAGTACCAGCTCAAAAAGAGCTAGAGTTCATAGGGAGTCAACCCTCATGATCTAGTAAGGTCCGAGTAGTCTACCTGAGATCATTCATAGATATGTACAAAGCTTGATTTGTGTCCCGAGGATTCTTCCAACAAGAGGAGAAGATTATGACACTTGCTCCAGTAATCAAAGAAATAGTTCCAGTGTTCGTGAAGACATCCAGAACAACCATGATTCCGATACAGTATGAAATTCAAAGGGAGCAATCCCTGTATTTGAGATTGAGTTTCCTCCATGAAAGAAGAAAAGCTACCTTCAATATCATCCACTCTCAGTTCCAAATGAATCTATTTCCATGATAGAATAGAGGAGCTATTCTCAGAGTTGAAAAACTACAGTAAGAATAGAACAATGATTCTTAGCTTCAGAAATAGCAGTTGCAGGTGCAGAGTCTGGGTTCCAAAAGGAACAGTTGCAGAAAAAATAGAGGACATACTATCAAGCAGTGAGACAAATAGTGCTTTCTAGAAATCATATTGAACCAACACATGATTATGCAAATTGAGTTGCAACTGAGCAAGTGTACCAGGTTGGTACAATGTAATGTGAAAATTTGGTTTCGAAGTACAATACAAGAAGACTCATATCTACAAGTTGAAGAAGGCTCTGAATGGTTTGAAGCAAGCTCCAAGAGCTTGGTATGGCATGATTGATAGTTTTCTGATGAGCTTGGGATTTACCAAGAGTAAATTTGATCCCAATCTTTACTTCAAGATTGTGGATGATGGACCAGTTATATTGTTGCTATATGTGGATGACTTATTCTTGACAGGTAAAGAAAAACGTATCACAGGTTGTAAGAAGAAGCTTGCCACTAATTCGAAATGAGGACCTAGGCCCGATGCACTATTTCTTAGGTCGTGAAGTATGGCAGAGCCCATATGAGATTTTCCTTAATCAAGGAAAGTACACTATGGAAATTCTGAAGAGATTCGATATGATGGACTGTAAAGCCATGACCACACCCATGGAGACGAATTTGAAGCTCATGGTTGATACTTCGTCAGAGTTAGTTGAAGATTAGTGGTTCGTTGATGTATTTGACGAATACCTGGCCAAATATATGCTTTTTGTGAACACCTTGAGTCAATATCTGGTGGAGCCCAGATGTGTTCACCTTGTCGTTGCAAAGCATGTGATGAGATACCTTAAGGGTACGTTGGACTATGGCCTATGTTTTACGAGAGACTGTGACTTCATATTGTATGGCTATACTGATTCAGATTGGGCTGGAAGTGCTTCAGAAAAAAAACACTTCAGGATGTTGTTTCAGTTTAGGGTCATCCATGACTTCGTGGCAAAGCAGGAAGCAATCCAATATTGCTCTCAGTACGACATAAGCATAGTACATTGCAGCATGCTCCACCATTTGTGAAGCCATATGGCTTCATAAGTTGTTGACAGGTTTGTTTGATCTAGAGATGGAAGCCATCGTGATTCTATGTGATAACCAAAGCTGTATAAAGATGAAAACGAACCCAGTGTTCCATGATAAGTCGAAGCACATAAAAATTTGATACCATTACATTCGTGATATGGTGCAGAGGGGAGTTCTAAAGCTCCAATATGTTGGCACATATGAGCAAGTTGCAGATGTGTTGACTAAGCCTTTGTCTTGTGTCAAGTTTGAGTACTTCCGAGACAAGCTTGGTGTAGTCCAAAAGGACCTCCGTCAAAAGGGGGAGAGATGTTGATGATACTATGGTATCCTAACCAACAACGGGTAGCTCAGTTATAATTTCATATCCTAGGGAACTGATCATCCCTAGGCAGATCCCAAAGGTCCGATAAGGACGGTATGTCAAAGTACCTGTGTATGTATATGTCAGTTGTGGTAGCTCAACTGGATTTTATATCCTATGGAATCTTATGATTCTTGGGCAGATCCCGAAGGTCCGGTAAGGACGGTTTGTTACCACGTGGTATCTCGGTTAGGATTCTATATCCTAGGGAATCTTATGATTCCTGGGCAGATCCTGAAGGTCTGGTAAGGACGGTCTGTCAGAGTACCATAGATGTTGTTGTTGATGCACCTGCCTCATTATGTTTCCACGTATTGATGTTGTTGTTCCAAGTTTGTGTTGTTGATGTTGATGTTCCAGCTTCGTGTTGTTGATGATGTTGTTCCAACTCCATGCTATTGATGTTGATGTTCCAACTTCGTGTTGTTGATGATGTTGTTCCAGCTCCGTGTTGTTGATGTTCCAGCTTCATGTTGATGATGATGATGATGTTACTCTAGCTCTATGCTTCAGATGATGATGATGTTCAGTTTCTATTGATGTTGATGACGAGAAAAACTTTCAATGACCTATAGATATGACCGACAGTGTTCACGATGTTGATGATGATGTCCCCTCCTCTTGATGATGTGTTGAGTCTAGCTAGTTGTTATTAATGTTGTCAGTAGAATACCCTTCTTGTTAAAGGGGAGTGTTGAATTATTGTAACTTCGAAGAATATTCTACTTATATTTGAGTCATTATTGTATAGATCAAATCCTCTTTTGTGGATTGATCAAGTCGAGGCTTGTATAAGATCAAATCCCCTTTTGTGGATTGGTCAACATGTATTTGTATGGTGGTATTTGTAAAGTTGGCCCATAGTAATTGTAAAGTGGTTTTAACCACTTCTAGGAGAAGTCAGCTCCACCAAGTGAAGAGTCACAACCCTAGAGCCATCTCACAACTTGTATTTATATGTGAGGATGGTGTCTCATTTGAACACACTCACCACACTAGCTTTGCAACTATGAAGAAGTGCACAAGTCTTGGAGGAACTGCTATTGTAGCTAAGTGTGACATCAAGGAGGCTTTTCGGTCTATCTCTTGGTATTTCTTGGTCAAGTGGTGCGCTACTCTTCCTAGTGAAGGAGTAGAGGATGATCTTATGTTTGGTCTTTGGTCTATCTATATTAAGGAAGTTTTTTTGGGTTTTCTTCCTTGTGAAGGTTTACCAAGATAATTTGTGTGTCTCTATTGTTTCTATGATTACCTCTCTTTCAGTGATCTTATTTATACAGCTAATGCGCTAAATAATTGTAATAATAAAGAAGAACCGTAATTACTAGTTGTATAAGTAAAAACTTCAACAACAAGAAGGTGTTGTCCCTCATTTCATGGGAAGAAGGGGTTGAAGGCCCAGAAGGGAGATGGATGAAAAACGATAAAAGCCTAATTATGAACCTTCCAGATGCTCGCCCAAAGAGGTCTTGAGAGCAATGAAATGATGCTCCTAAAAAATCAAAGACTTGTAAAAGAAAACACATAATATAAATATCCCATTTGATTGAGGGATTTACACAAAGTGCATTACAAGCTAGACTATACCCTCATGGCACTATGTGTACTTCTCCCTTCAAGTGACACTTTGGTACTTCCCCCCGAGCAAATTGATTCACCCTAGGGAATACCCAATGTTTGCACCTTAATTAATTAAATAGAAATAAAAGGGCTTGGAAAAAGCATGCATTGAAAACGAAGGTGCAACACACCCTCTACAAAGGCACCCATAAATGAGACACTACATCCCCTTGTATGTCATGAACCCCATGCCCAAAAGTCTTCCCCCAATCCATGACACCTCATCCACATGGGTTAGAAAGAGGTCACCTCGAGAAACACCACTAAACTTGAGGTATGATTCACCCAATAGGTAATTTTTTCAACCCTCCCATACCTAAACTTGGCAAATTGCATAGGGTCTTTGAGCTCTTGTTTATTTTGATGAGGTGGTTTGGATGTACATGCTTAGATGGCTCTTTGATTGATTTGATTTACTCATCATGATGCATTTGACTTGAGATCCTTGGTGGGAATATTTATTTGTCTTTGCAGGACCTAGTTGGTGGATAGTGTAGGAAGAACAAGCCTAGCTTGGGCTTCCATGGGGCTTGAAGCCCACAGGTTGGATGCCAAGGGCCCACACTCTAGATGAAGATGACATGCCTTTGGAGGCTTAGAGGACACCTTGGAGGATCTTACCCAACCCCTACATGCCAAACGACTTGCTTGAAAGGGCCAAAACGTCACCTTTTGAGGGCTTGACGTCACCTTAGGGATAGGTTGTGGTGGTGATGTATGTTTTGATGGACATTTGGCACTTTTTGGACGCAGAGGCCCATGGATCGTGGAAGAAAGGCTTTGGTTGAAGACAATTGGCCTTTGGAGGCCTAGCGATCCCTTCTCCAACTCAACAACTTGACCAAAAGTGCCAAACGTTGCCTAAGAAAGGGGTGACATCATGTTTTTAGGGTTTCCCTTATGTGCAAAATATGAATTAAATAATATTAGTTTTGTAAAGGGGCAAGGTAAGGGTTGTTGACCCCTTATCTTGTGTTTTACCCTAAGTTTTGTGGACAAACATGTTTTAGAACATTTTGTATAAATAGAGATCTACTCTATTTCATTTGGATCGTAATTCTCCCATTGTGAGAAGACTTCTAGCTGGAATTTGTGCCCTCTTTGGGCAATCTCTTTCTCTTGTGTGCTTGTTATGGTTTGTCTTTGCTATGGGTGGATGAAGTGATATGCTATCTTTAGTGGAGCTATTCTCTTGCATTTGTGGTGGATTAATCTTGGTAAAAAGAAGGTTTATCTTGTTGATGCTTGGACTAGGTAAGGAATCCATCTGATTGTTGCTTCATTGCTTGGTTACAAGTTTGATTTGCTAGACTTCTTGGAGAGTATAAGGGCATACAACCCCACCATGTCCATCATTTGTCTTGGAATAATTTGTTGCATAAGTTTTTACTAGGAGAAGTAAAAGGGATTACACCCTCCTAGTACGTCCTAGTTAGCCTTGCTTGCCTTGGGGAGTAAAAGGGCTTACATCCCCAAGGAGACAACATTGCTAGCTCATTCTTTATTTGAATCCATAACCTAATAGCTAAAGGCATTAATCTAATTGCATTGGAGAAATAAAATATTGCATTGGCAAACGTGAAAACTCGGTATTTTGAGATTGTCTAAATTGGAAGTTGGTCTAGCCGCTTGAGGCCTCTTAAAGCCCTCAAGGCATCTCGTTTCTATAAGAAATTATTGCTTCTATTATAAAAATAAAGTTATATCCAATGGGATTGTAGAAAACCCTAAACATTTTCTTAAATAACTCACAGTGCAACGGTCAAAAGTTGCCAATATTTTGCCCCTACAATCTACTAGTCCTAGCAGACTTTTTGGGTGGATTACTTGCAATTTTTGGTGGCTGATTTTTCTGCTGTAACAACTTGTTTGCTACAGCCATAAGGCTGATAAAATATCTCTGCAACACTTATTTATAACAACCTTTCTCTTTCGATCCTGAGTTGTACTAGTTATACCTAGCTTAGCTCTTGTATCATTATCTTGACTGTTGGCATTTATTTATAAGTTATTGTTGACATTTATTTGCTGATTTGTATCTTCATATATTGCTGCTAACAAGGACAACAAGCTTTGCTTGCTTTTCCAATAAGATTATTGGGCTTGTATCTCGGTTTTTCTTGTGTCTCGAGCATGTACAAGTATCATTGGTAGGTCTCCTACACTATGGCACATCTTCCTTCATCCACGAGACTCTTTCAAGCCCTTCTTACCTTCCATCATTGAATTATAGGGGCCTCACTTCCATACTCTCACTTTTCGCTTCATTTCTCCTTAGGGTCACTCGAGATTCCCCCCTTGAGGCGATCACTTCACCTCTAAAGTGACGGGAATACCTATCTGAGGTGACAGTGGGTAGGTGTTCTCTTAGTTGTCGCCATATTGTGGTTTGGGTCGGGCTTTTCCCAACCTACAACTTGTGCGATAACAAGAGTGACCCTTACCACTTGGACGGGCATGTGGCCCAAATAGTATGTATGATTTAATTTGACTTGATTATGTAGAGTAGAATTTTTCAATATATGATACTGATCATCTACCATATGTGTTTGCAAATATTATGATAGTGAGATTAACTAGCCATGCCCAATGTCGTGGGTGCATAGGGCGAGATGAGCCAGGGTCGTCAGGGCCAAGGTAGAGAGTGGACACTGATACCACTGGATATTAGGCCATGTAAGAGATGAGACAATGACTGGACCTATTAATGGAAGGGGTTTCCAAACGTGGATGATATGAGATGGACAATACCTATGCAAGATCCTACATAGGAGCACCATTCAAGCGACACCCAATTCTCAGAAGGGCAGTGATGGCCGACCAGTTAGTCAGAGATCTATTTAAGGGAGGCATAGTTCCTTTGGCTCGTGATCTTCCATTCGATAGAGATGAAGAAGACAAATAGTGTGATGGGCCTTATGCCCCCCGCTTTTTGGTTTTATATGTAGCATGGTATGAGCATGTTGTAGATTTATAGTGGTGGACTCCATGAAAAACTATGTTCGATGTTTTATTTATATATACATATATACATATGGACTATGCATGCAGTTTTTGAAAGGAAAATGTGGATTGTCAATCTATATGATTTTATGTACATGTGATGATGTATATCATCTCAAGGATAATATGGTGTGGAAAGAGACTCTAGAATTTCATCATCAAAATGAAAGATAGGGGTCCTAGAGTCAATGTTAGTCGTCACCACTATGGTGGTAGAAGGTGGGATAGTGAACCCTTTATCGACGCCATAAGAATGAGAGGATTGGCTCACACGAGATACTTGTAAAGAGGAAGATGTAGAACCAATGAATGGAGGCTCCATCGATGTTGAAACCAAAGGAACATCAAGTGCATAAGAGGCACTTTGATGTACATCTAATGAAAATGAAGGGTTTCTAGAAAATATCAATCCCATGGAAGTTGAGAGGTAAAGAATGTGTATTGTATTTTCATTGATGTTGATAGGAGGAGAACCGATTTCAACTACCAGATTGGCCTTGTTATAAAAAAACCATTGACGTCGAAGGACGACATTGTCCACTACTAGGATTGGCTTACCCTCGAGAGAGGAATCAAGATGATGAATGATGGCAATGACATCTTGAAATTGAAGCATCTTAGGACAATGATGAGAATAATATATGTATGTATCACACAAAGAACACGGATGGTTTGTGCATGCAAATACTTAATATGCTTAGTCGACGATTCGGGTAGAGAAATTTGCACCACAGGAGTGGATAGATTAGGTTTTAAATCATCGACGTTAAAAAGACCCTTTAATTCTAGGAGTGTTGGACAATTGCTTGTTGCTTGGACAATGAGGTCACATAAAGCACACAGGGGGATGACTCTAGGTGCATTGGTTTGGGTGGCCATAACATGTCTGGAGTTAGTGGTGCCCCAAGTCTTTTTAGATTCCCCCCCATGGCAACTCCTTTCCCAATTTTAGTGGTGGTCGACTGGGCTTGTGTCGATTCCGTAGAAGACATAAGGATAGTACTTGTAGGTTGAACATGTATCAATACCAAATGAAGAATTGGCATCGATGGTGCGGGGGGGAGGAACTTGCTGCCACAATGGGGTCCCCAAGATAAGATTGGGCAAAGATAAAGTGGTCATCATAGGGGTGTTGACTATTCCTGGAGGGGGAAATAGAAAGGGCACTTGAGCAAAGGGAGTCCTTTAAGGGGGATTACCTCCCCATGATCATGGTGTTGAAGATATGGGAACGACATGCTCAATAGAAGGTGTCGAGGAAGAGGTCTCAAATGACGAGGGTGTTGAGGCCACAGGTTGTGAAGATGTGGTCACCATGTACACATTGGATGGCCCTAGAAAGGTGATTACTGGTGAAAGATTCTGATATGTGCCAACCAATGTAGAAACATTGAAGACTCGAGACTATTATCACACAATCTTGCACCCTAGTGCAAAGCCTTCACAAGGTACAAAGATAAGTGGAACATCAAAAGTGTTACCACTTTCACCTAGACAATAACCTCTCTCATTTTAGTGAAGGATGGATCTAACACAAGGGAGGCTTCCCTAGTAGCCCCTAAGGTTCCTAAGGCAAGACATAATCAAATCTAAGGTCTCCTATGTAGCTACCCAATTTACTACCAACTAAATATATCAAGCAAGTTATGAATTAGGTTGTTACTTTGTAATATCCCCAAATAGGATAGGCTGGAATATTAATGTTTGTTGTGCAATTTGCATTCTTTATGCTATATTCTTGATTGACAACTTTTTACAAACAATTTGCATGTATTGCAGTAGTAGGCATTTTGTCAAACATATTACATGCATCCCAAATACACATAGAAATAGGAAAGTCACCATGGCATTTTATTTATGAATGGATCCAATAACAACAACAATACATATATCCTATTGGCTGCTAGGGAAACTGCAATACTTTTAACACACAATAAACAAACTTAAAACCTGAAAGTGATGCCATGGTCCTTCTAGTAAATGAATCTTCTACAAAAAACCTTTTCCAAGGATAATCATCCCCTCCAAGACCCCTTGCGGTCCCTCCTATCCAAGCAACCCTACAAAGAGAGACTCGACCTGCATAAAATCATCCAAGGTCCAACAATATGGGTGGTTCGACCCTCTGGAAATGCCTCTAGCGGCCCTCCTAGCCACTCGACTTGCCAATAGAAAGGGATGCGGCTCCCTTAAGAGACCCCCACGACCTAGTTTAGTACCCACGAACCTCTAGAAAACCCATTGCACGTTTCAGAAACCCCTACAACCTGCTTAAGGGCAGATCATGGTCTCTCCCAAGCCCCATGAACCTACAAAAAGGGTGGTGTCCTCTAGGAAACCTCACGGATCTCTTATGCAAATCGTTGCACTTCTCTATTGAAGACAAACACATGATGCAGTTCTAATTGGAAACCTTGGATTAGTTCCCCTCTATGTCTAGCTAGGGTGGATATTACACCACCGAAATCAAACCCAAAATGGAAGGGTTTTGCCAAAACCCCAACGAAAACCTTGGCTCCAAGAGCACTACAAAGAGATCAATAAAATCATAATCAAGAAGGTGAGGTGCTACCTTTCCTTTATACTTCTCCAAACCCCTTCTAGATCTTACCTCTGACCAAATCCACATGACCTTTATTTCCCCTTTTAATTTTCATTTAAATATTAATAATCAATTTATAACCCCTTTTTAATGTTGGAAAGTTATTACTTGGCTTGTAAGTCATTCCTTGACGTCGGACGTGCCTTTTTCATCATCCCAACCTTTAAATCTTTTCGTCCTGATTCCCACGAGCTATTACATGAAGGTGTTCCCTCCAACAATATGACCCAAATAACACCTTTAGTGCATTTAATTAATTTATACTCAAAAATACCCTTAATTTACGAGAATCATCGGAATGCCACGAAACCAAGAACGAATTGTGCGGAAATGATCTTGATGATGAAATAAAGAAAATTGACTAGGTTGGGCTTCATATACCTCCTCCAATTCGCTCGATCCCACTGTTAACCTCCATTTAACCCTCTGACCAGGCTGACATAAACCCATAAGGTCACATCCAACTGTAAAGTATAGGAATCCAAAAATTCAAGATTTGGGTTTTAATTGCTTTAAGGAAGATTTAAGAGTTTTATCAAGTTATTATCCAATGCAAAATGATCCCCAAACATTACAAATTTGAAAATTACTTATGGTTGTTGTAAAACTTGTATAAAAGATAAAAAAATTGCAGCAATGAACAAGTTACAACAATAGTCAACTCTAGCCCTTTAAACATATTGTAAACAAGTGAAAGCTAGGGCTAAAATAATGGATAAAACTAGGGTTTATACAATTAGTTAGTTTTGAAAATTAAAAAACATGTARCAACCAAAAATACCAAGATAAACAACCATAATAAGGTTGTAATATAAATCAGGAAGACAATTTAAGGTAATAAAATGATTTTTAGGTTAAGTACATGCACAAATACCAAGACATCTAGGATTTTTTGTARCTAGAAATGTATGTATGTTGTTATAAACCCTATAKTTACCCTAAAACAAAAAGAAGGTGAAATTTGGATTTAAGATTGACTAGATGGGAAAATATTACTGCTTACTAATTTTTTGGGGCATATGGGGTCAACTAAGGACTCCCTTGAGAAGATGTAAGTAGAACTAGGGTGATAGTTAGGTTTTTCCACTACAAGACCCAACAAATCCACCTAGTGCCTTACAAATTCCAAGATAGTTCAAGGGAAGATACTCCACTAGTAGTCCATTGGATGTAGCTTGGGTGGTTGGAAGGAATGTGTTGGTTGTTTATTTCCTCTAACTACCATTCTTGGACTAACCTAGGTTCAAATCTACTATGGTTTCCAACAAAACCCCCCTAAAACTATTGACCCCCCTGGTAAACTAGAAGGAAACACAACACACAAAATGCACTGCACAGTCTCACCCGAGATAGTTCTTATGGGTGGCTGCAACACTCATGTGCTTGTAGCCTGGGAATGAGTAGAGATCTGGGATTACGCTATGTGATCTTCATTTGTTTACTCCAACATTCAACTTATATTGAATATTTTTTCATTCTTATTCATGCATATAAAATAACAGATCTAACTAAGTCATTCATGCAATTGTCTAACATCTAATCATTGACAATAAAGGAAATGCACAATATTCAATCACATAACACATGATCTACTGTGGTTCACCCCCCCTAGGCTATGTCCACAAAGATTTGGATGCTCTGCTCTTTTATAGGGGTGTTTCCAAAACTACAGTGTTGCACGCATTACAACTCTCCATCAAATGGGTCGAGATCTACACTGAGGCGGACTAGATCACACCAGGCTCCTCGACCTGTGATCTAACCCTCAAGATCTACTTTATTTCCTCTCTTCAGCTCAACAACTTACAAGATGAGATCAGATTTTACAGACATTCTGAACCACAACCAAAAACCCTAACCAAAATCAATAATAGTCTTCAAACAACACCAATAACAACAATCTCCGCCCCCGACCTAGATCTCCTAGGTACCTATTTATACATGTTTTTGGCTTACCAGCCATTGCATCCTCTTACCAAAACCCTAACCCTAGCATGGTTAGGTCTTCTTGCATGCATGCCTCGCGTGTTTTCCTCCTTTTCATGCGCTTTTTCTTTCCATGTGTTGTTTTTCCTGCACGTTGTATTTTCCCCACATCGTGCTTTTCTCCAAAACGGGCTTGCGCCCAACATAATGGTTGTTACCCTCCCCACCCAGGTTTAAGCAAGTTATGAATTATGTGGTTACTTTGTAATATCCCCAAATAGGATAGGCTGGAATATTAATGTTTGTTGTGCAATTTGCATTCTTTATGCTATATTCTTGATTGAAAACTTTTTACAAACAATTTGCATGTATTGCAGTAGTAGGCATTTTGTCAAACATATTACATGCATCCCAAATACACATAGAAATAAGAAAGTCACCATGGCATTTTATTTATGAATGGATCCAATAACAACAACAATACAAATCTCCTATTGGCTATTAGGGAAACTGCAATACTTTTAACACACAATAAACAAACTTAAAACCTGAAAGTGATGCCATGGTCCTTCTAGTAAATGAATCTTCTGCAGAAAACCTTCTCCAAGGATAATCATCCCCTCCAAGACCCCTTGCGGTCCCTCCTATCCAAGCAGCCCTGCAAAGAGAGACTCGACCTGCATAAAATCGTCCACGGCCCAACAATATGGGTGGTTCGACCCTCTGGAAATGCCTCTAGCGGCCCTCCTAGCCACTCGACCTGCCAATAGAAAGGGATGTGGCTCCCTTAAGAGACCCCCATGGCCTAGTTTAGTACCCACGAACCTCTAGAAACCCCATTTCATGTTTCAGAAACCCCTACAACCTACTTAAGGACAAATCATGGTCTCTCCCAAGCCCCATGAACCTACAAAAAGGGTGGTGTCCTCTAGGAAACCTCACGGATCTCTTATGCAAATCGTTGCACTTCTCCATTGAAGACAAACACATGATGCAGCTCTAATTGGAAACCCTGGATTAGTTCCCCTCTATGTCTAGCTAGGGTGGATATTGCACCACCGAAACCAAACCCAAAATGGAAGGGTTTTGCCAAAACCCCAACGAAAACCTTGGCTCCAAGAGCACTACAAAGAGATCAATAAAATCATAATCAAGAAGGTGAGGTGTTACCTTTCCTTTATACTTCTCCAAACCCCTTCTAGATCTTACCTCTGACCAAATCCACATGACCTTTATTTCCCCTTTTAATTTTCATTTAAAAATTAATAATCAATTTATAACCCCTTTTTAATGTTGGAAAGTGATTACTTGGCTTGTAAGTCATTCCTTGATGCGGGACGTGCCTTTATCATCATCCCAACCTTTAGATCTTTTCATCCCGATTCCCACTTGCTATTACATGAAGGTGTTCCCTCCAACAATATGACCCAAATAACACCTTTAGTGCATTTAATTAATTTATACTAAAAAATACCCTTAATTTACGAGAATCATGGAATGCCACAGAACCAAGAACGAATTGTGAGGAAGTGATCTTGATGATGAAATAAGGAAAATGGACTAGGTTGGGCTTCATATACCTCCGCCAATTCGCTCAATCCCACTGTTAACCTCCATTTACCCCTCTGACTAGGCTAACATAAACCCATAAGGTCACATCCAACTGTAAAGTAGAGGAATCCAAAAATTCCAGATTTGGGTTTTATTTGCTTTAAGGATGATTTAAGAGTTTTATCAAGTTATTATCCAATGCAAAATGATCCCCAAACATTACAAATTTGAAAATTACTTATGACTGTTGTAAAACTTGTATAAAAGATAAAAAAATTGCAGCAATGAACAAGTTTCAACAATAGTCAACTCTAGCCCTTTAAACATATTGTAAACAAGTGAAAGCTAGGGCTAAAATAATGGATAAAACTAGGGTTTATACAATTAGATAGTTTTGAAAATTAAAAAACATGTAACAACCAAAAATACCAAGATAAACAACCCTAATAAGGTTGTAATATAAATCAAGAAGACAATTTAAGGTAATAAAATGATTTTTAGGTTAAGTACATGCACAAATACCAATACATCTAGGGTTTTTTGTACCTAGCAATGTATGTATGTTGTTATAAACCCTAGATTTACCCTAAAACAAAAAGAAGGTGAAATTTGGATTTAAGATTGACTAGATGGGAAAATATTACTGCTTACTAATTTTTGGGGGCATGTGGGGTCAACTAAGGACTCCCTTGAGAAGATGTAAGTAGAACTAGGGTGATAGTTAGGTTTTTCCACTACAAGACCCAACAAATCCACCTAGTGCCTTACAAATTCCAAGATAGTTCAAGGGAAGATACTCCACTAGTAGTCCATTGGATGTAGCTTGGGTGGTTGGAAGGAATGTGTTGGTTGTTTATTTCCTCTAACTACCATTCTTGGGCTAACCCGGGTTCAAATCTACTATGGTTTCCAGCAAAACCCCCCTAAAACTATCGACCCTCTTGGTAAACTAGAAGGAAACACAACACACAAAATGCACTGCACAATCTCACCCGATATAGTTCTTATGGGTGGTTGCAACGCTCATGTGCTTGCAGCCTGGGAATGAGTAGAGATATGGGATTACGCTATGTGATCTTCATTTGTTTACTCTAACATTCAACTTATATTGAATATTCTGTCATTCTTATTCATGCATGTAAAATAACAGATCTAACTAAGTCATTCATGCAATTGTCTAACATATAATCATTGACAATAAGGGAAATGCACAATATTCAATCACATAACACATGATCTATTGTGGTTCACCCCCCCTGGGCTACGTCCACAAAGATTTGGATGCTCTGCTCTTTTATTATGGTGTTTCCAAAACTACAGTGTTGCACGCATTATAACTCTCCATCAAACGGGTCGAGATCTACAATGAGGCGGACTAGATCACACTAGGCTCCTCGATCTGTGATCTAACCCTCAAGATATACCTTATTTCCTCTCCTCAGCTCAACAATTTACAAGATGAGATCAGATTTTACAGACATTCTAAACCACAACCAAAAACCCTAACCAAAACCAATAATAGTCTTCAAACAACACCAATAACAACAATCTTTGCCCCTGACCTAGAACTCCTAGGTACCTATTTATACATGTTTTTGGCTTACCAGCCATTGCATTCTCTTACCAAAACCCTAACCCTAGCATGGTTAGGTCTTCTTGCATGCGCACCTCACATGTTTTCCTCCTCTGCATGCGCTTTTGCTTTCCATGTGTTGCTTTTCCTGCTAGCTGTATTTTCCCCACATCGTGCTTTTCTCCAAAACAGGTCTGTGCCCAACATAATGGTTGTTACCCTCCCCACCCAGGTTCAATTCCTTGTAAGTGACATGTGATTTCCTTAAATGGGTCTATATGATACTCTTGTTGTTGAGCCCCCAATATTCTAAAAATGCTCACCCTCCCCATGTTCTCTGGCAGATTTCGAGGGGGGATTTTTCGTGGATGTAGCGAGTACTGGTCTTCGATGCCATGAATCACATGTGAAAAGAAAGAAAAATATTCTCCACTAGTAATCTTCCAAGAGTTATGAAGAAAATACTTGTTCAATAAAGACACAAAGAGATTGCACCACCACCACTAGAGAAGTACAACTACATTTAAAATCATCTATAAACAACACCCATAAGATCAAGTGAGATCACTTACTCAAGAAATCAATTCATCTTCAAAACCCTAGACAAGAGAATTCATGAAATTTGAAAGACACTCCATAAGATACCATCCTCAAGAAGTCGTTCTAGTTATCCATCAATAGCATATATATAAGAGAAGTAGACAAGTAATGTTTGTTAAGGTTTAAGCTATTATTAGGTTTATATTCAATTTACTAGATAACCATAGCATAAATAGGATCACTAAGAGAAACACAATCACAAGAGTACACAAGCATTTATCCTGGGACGCCCTCAAGGGGAAGAAAACCCAACAAAACATCTTTAATATAGATTCAATAACCAAGTACCATAGCCAATCCAATGCCAAGACAATAAACCAAACACTAGAGAATATCCGCTCCCAAGCAATGTGCCTCTCTCTCTTCCTTCTTCCGACAATTGGTAACTGCATCTTCCTTCAATACTTGCGCAGTAGATGAGTGAGTTGAGTGAGTGAACAAATGAGTGGTTGGCTTCCTTTATTTACACAAACTGACAAGCACTGAAAGGAGGTGTCTCTTCACTGGCAGGGCCGACTTGTCTTTCAGGGTGGTTAGAACCACTTTAATTTGCCTGGGAGCCGACTTCTTAATTTGCATATTAAAATTAGGGTTTGACCAATCCACAAAAGGGGATTTGGTCAATTACAATGCCCGACATGATAAATCCACAAAAGGGTATTGATCTAATCAATAATAAATCAATAATAAATAGAATACTCCTTACAGTTACAATATTTCAACACTCCCCCTTAACAAGAAGGGTATTCTACAACATCATCAGGAGAGAGAGGGGACAACAACATCAACTGGGTAACAACATCAAATGGATAACATCATCAACTGGGTAACAACATCCACTGGATAACAATAGGCATCAATATAATCCACTTGGTCATCTGGCATCACGATCACTGACTGGTTCTCCATGAATCCATATTTAAAAAGTTTTGTTCTCTTTATCTTTGCGCATAAGATACTCTTTCTTTCTTCACACAAAAGATATCTTATCTTCACACAGAAGATGTCTTATCTTCACATAGAAGAAATTCTATGAGTTTTGTCATTCCTTTTATGTTCTCCCTTCTCTTGTAGTCATCTATCTCACCCATCCACTGGGGAGGACTACTACCATAGCTTCACTCCTAGTCATCCCACATGAACTAGAGAAGCTAAGATGCTAGCCTGGGC
>ML786265.1:368192-380721 GCA_009831015.1 Picea engelmannii | reverse complement strand
TTGTGCGAAGTCCAATTGTGCTATCATATCAACAAGAGGCCCTTAAAATTCAAATTGGTCATTGTTATGCTTGCGGTGATAGAATTTAAAAAATCTTTGTTTTGTTTCCTTCATTTTTAAAAAAATAAGAGATTTAACATCCTTTGATAATTTTATGTAATTAAATTGTACAATATCAATATTTAATATTAATAATTTAGTATTTGAAAATAATGTTTTTAGATAATGTTAGATATACAACATATATGTTATATGTTATACATGTAAACAATCACAATCTTGAGCCCGCCAGTCCTGGAGTCCGTCTGTCAATTTGTATATCGGGGAACTTCGAGTGATGTTTGGAGGACACAAAACAATAGAAGTGCAATGTTGAGCGAGCTAGCCCGCAAGTCCGCCTTTCAATTTGTATATCGTGGAACTCTGGGTGCTATTTGTAGGATACAGAACAACAGAGGCCCAATTTTGAGCCCGCCAGCCCGAGAACCCGTGATCCAAAAAGTGGCTAAGTATGGAATGAGGGATCTGTACATGCTCTATAAAATCTCATGTCCATACTTCATAAAAGTACATATTTAGTATGTATTACTCGTTCTCGAAAAATTTCTAGGTGCGGAAGTTGGCGGATACACGTGTTCATATTTCCACCTACTTTTATATCGCCAGCTCGATCGACCGCTTCCCCATTTCATATTGTACATATTACATGTAATATGTATTACATATTACATGTACTATGTAATACATATTCAATCTTGAGCCCACCAGTCCTGGAGTTCGTCTGTCAATTTGTATAGCGTGGAACTCCGAGTGCTGTTTGGAGGACATGGAACAATAGAAGTGCAATGTTGAGCTAGCCAACTCGCAAGTCCGCTTGTCAATTTGTATATCGCGGAACTCTGGGTGCTATTTGTAGGACACAAAACAATAGAGGCCAAATTTTGAGCTCACCAGCCTGAGAATCCGTGATCCAAAAAGTGGCTAAGTATGGAACGAGGGATCCGTACATGCTCTATAAAATCTCATGTCCATACTTTATAAAAGTACATATTTAGTATGTATTACTCGTTTCTCGGAAAATTTCTAGGTGCGAAAGTTGGCATATACATGTGTTCAGATTTCCACTTACTTTTATATCACCAACCCGACGGACCACTTCCCCGTTTCATATCGTACAAACTTTTTGGAACGCGAATTTCCGAATACATGGGTTTTTCTTTTAAATAAGATATTTAACATCCTTTAATAATTTTATGTAATTAAATTGTACAATATCAATATTTAATATTAATACTTTAGTATTGAAAATAATGTTTTTAGATAATGTTAGATAGTTGATAGGGACCACCATCCGTAAACAATCGCAATCTTGAGCTCGCCAGCCTTGGAGTCCGTCTGTCAATTTGTATATCGCAGAACTCCGAGTGTTGTTTGGAGGACATAGAACAATAGATGTGTAATGTTGAACCAACCAACCTGCAAGTCCGCCTGTCAATTTGTATATCGCAGAACTCTGGGTGCTATTTGTAGGACACAGAACAATAGAGGCCCAATTTTGAGCTCGCCAGCCCAAGAACCCGCGATCCAAAACGTGGCTAAGTATGGAATGCGGGATCCGTACATGCTCTATAGAATCTCATGTCCATACTTTATAAAAGTACATATTTAATATGGATTACTCGTTTTTCGAAAAATTTCTAGGTGCGAAAGTTGGCGGATTCACGTCTTCAGATTTCACTTACTTTTATATCACCAGCTCGACCGACCGCTTCTCCGTTTCATATTGTACAAACTTTTTGAATTGCGGGTTCCTGCATAGGCGAGTTCGACATTGCGTTTCCATTGTTCCGTTGCTTGCAAATAGCACCCAGACTTCCACGATTTACAAAGTAGAAAACAAATTCCCCTTCATCTCGTATGCTTTCGCTTTCTGCTTACTTGGTCCTTTTTCTGAATGTCTCATGCTTTTATATACAGCATCCGAATTTCAAAAATATACAAATTTCCCTCTCGACATTGCGTTTCCATTATTCCCCTATGCAGAAACAACACCCGAAATTCCGCGATATACAAAGTGACGGTCGATATCTATCACAGATGCAATATGACCATCGGCCCGTCACGTCTCCTGGGTATATCTTCTGACCCTTGTTTTTGTAACTCACCCGACCGCTTTCCATACTTGGGCATATCTTGGAATCTGTTTCGCGGGTTGGCGGGTGGACGAAATGTACAATGCTTGGTCACTCTTTGCCATCACAACTACCTTCATACTTATTTCCAGATATGCAATTATTAAGCATTAATGCTAGTAGTTTATCCTGCACGAACCGTTAAGATTGTCATTAATGCCCAGAAGGTCGGAGAAGATTTGTCATTACTATGAATTAAACCAAGATTTGCGGAGAAGAGTGTCATCCTTTCCAAGTATTCATTTAAAACATGATGCAATCTCTTTCGTGCGCCGACTGGTTGGCGCCTTTAATAAATCTCTAATTCTTAATCGCTCTTCGTCGTCACTGCCACCTTTGCACTTTTTTCTAAATATGCAATTAGTGAGCTTTAATGGTAACAAATCATTACACACGAACCCTGGAGATTGTCATTGATCAATGAAAGACTCGATGATATCTCTCATTGATACGCATTAAACCATGATTTGCGGAGGGTTATATTATCCCTCCCCAATTTTCATTTCAAACACCGTCTGGAGCAAACATAAATTCTCGTTAACTTGTGGAAGCAGTTCTGTCCAGATACAGTAAACACACTCGGGCATGATGGCCATAGGTTCCAGTATTCCAGGGCATATTCTTACTACTCATCTCCCTCCACCCAGGAGCAGAAAAGGAGATGGTCCCCTGGTACACCGAGAGATATATTTCAAGCCAAAGAATTCCAAGCCAACCCTGCCTACTCAGAGAACCTGCCCAGTTGCATTGATGGTTGGCGCAGAGTTTGATGTCATGGATTCTGAGCGGGAAGAAGATGATCTGGTGGTTGATGATATGACAATGGATGATGGAAATGCACAGACTGTTCCCACTCTTGCACCCAAAAATGGGTGGAACTTCCCGGCTCAGTGATGGCAGTCCTAACAACACCAAAAGAAGGAGTTTCAGAAAAGAAATCGACGCTGAACGCAATAGCCGCTTTGCACCTCGAAGGTAAGAATTACAGAGGTCCAAATTAGTCCATTATGGGTGGAAGACTTTCACAGTGAGGAAATGATATGTTGATACTCCTAGAGATATATTTCAAGCCAAAAAAATATTCAATTGTGGGACTACTCTCCCATTCTCTGGATATACAATTAACATCTTCGGGAATGAGGACCATAACTCCCACTGGTGCAAGGCATATTTCTACTAGTCATCTCCTTCCACCCATAATGGACTAATTTGGGCCTCTGGAATTGCACATGCAACCTGTGTCCCTGAAGTTTTCCGACTGTGGAGAGGCAGTTTCTTGGTGTGTCCTAACTTTTAGTTAAGGGATATTCCATTTTCCCTGCAACATTTTTCGTCTTATTCCTCATGAGAAGCTTCTGAGAACTATCAATTTTACCACAGGATGATCCATCGAGGAGAAAACTGCAAGGATTTCCTAAAAAAAAAGGCATGGTAATTTGTTTTGTATGCATGTTGAAGAGCATCTCGATGGCTCCTGCATACTGCGGATCCCGTGCCTGTGTTTGTGGCAGATATGTTCAATGTTTTGGTCCAAAGAACTGGGCCCAATTTCTAAGGATAGATGTACACTACTCGGCATTTTTTTTTTTTTAAATGGATTTGCTATTAAATTTTTTTGCCTTGGAGTCTTCATTGCTGCTTCTTTTATGGATTTAACGCCTCTTCTCATTGGCATGGTTCGGTAGTCTCATAGTTCTTCGATATTGTATTTTCTTAGGTAATTTGTTCTAATATGGAGCATCTAACAATTATATGACAATGTACCGTGTCGATCCACCAGGATTTTATGAAAACAAAAAATGGATTACACCCAGTTTCAAACCAACGTTCAATTCTATTTGCAGTGCAGATAGAACATAACAATACCAAATTACAATGTTGCAGCAAAATCGTCATTCTTGTTTCTAGACATACAATTATTAAGATTTAATGCTAACAACCCATAATGCAAGAAGTTTAATACTTAAGTTAATATGTTACAGTCATGGAAGAATGTGTCAAGAACACACTTACACCCATATTTAATATCCTTTAATAAATTTATGTAATTAAATTGTACACTATCAATATTTAATATTAATAATTTAGTATTGAAAATGATGTTTTTAGATAATGTTAGATAGTTGATAAGGATCACCATCCGTAAACAATCGTAATCTTGAGCCCTCCAGCCCTGGAGACCGTCTGTCAATTTGTATATCGCGGAACTCCGAGTGTTGTTTGGAGGACACAAAACAATATAAGTGCAATGTTGAGCCAGCCAACCCGCAAGTCCGCCTGTCAATTTGTATATCGCGGAACTCTGATTGATATTTGTAAAACACAGAGCAATAGAGGCCCATTTATGAACCCGCCACCTCGAGAACCCGTGATCCAAAAAGTGGTCAAGTATGGAATGCGGGATTCGTACATGCTCTATAAAATCTCATGTCTATACTTTATAAAGGTACATATTCAGTATGTATTACTCGTTTTTTGGAAAATTTCTAGGTGCGGAAGTTGGCAGATTCACGTCTTCATAATTCATTTACTTGTATATCACCAGCCCGACCGACCGCTTCCCCGTTTCATATTGTACAAACATTTTTGTCTAATTAAATTGTACAATATCAATATTTAATATTAATAATTTATTATTGAAAATAATGTTTTTAGATAATGTTAGATAGTGTAAACAATCACAATCCTGAGCCCGCCAGCCCTGGACTCCATCTGTCAATTTGTATATCGTGGAACTCTGAGTGTTGTTTGGAGGACACAAAACAATATAAGTGCAATGTTGAGCCAACCAGCCTGCAATTCCGCCTGTCATTTTGTATATCATGGAACTCTGGGTGCTATTTGTAAAACACAGAGCAATAGAGGCCCATTTTTGAGCCCACCAGCTCGAGAACCCGCAATCCAAAAAGTGGCCAAGTATGGAATGCGGGATCCGTACATGCTCTATAAAATCTCATGTCCATACTTTATAAAGGTCATATTTAGTATGTATTACTGGTTTTTCGGAAAATTTCTAGGTGCGGAAGTTGGTAGATTCACGTTTTCAGATTTCACTTACTTTTATATCACCAACCCGACCGATCGCTTCCCCGTTTCATATTGTACAATTTTTTTTGTCTAATTAAATTGTACAATATCAATATTTAATATTAATAATTTAGTATTGAAAATACTGTTTTTAGATAATGTTAAATAGTGTAAACAATCGCAATCCTGAGCCCGCCAGCCCTGGACTCCGTCTGTCAATTTGTATATCGTGGAACTCCGAGTGCTGTTTGGAGGACACAGAACAATATAAGTGTAATGTTGAGCCATCCAGCCCGCAAGTCCGCCTGTTAATTTGTATATCGCGGAACTCTAGGTGCTATTTGTAAAACACAGAGCAATAGAGGCCCATTTTTGAACCCGCAAGCCTGAGAACCTGCGATCCAAAAAGTGGCCAAGTATGGAATGGGGGATCCGTACATGCTCTATAAAATCTCATGTCCATGATTTATAAAGGTACATATTTAATATGTATTACTTGTTTTTCGAAAAATTTCTAGGTGCGGAAGTTGGTGGATTCACGTCTTCAGAATTCATTTACTTGTATATCACCAGCCCGACCGACCACTTCCCCGTTTCATATTGTACAAACATTTTTATCTAATTAAATTGTACAATATCAATATTTAATATTAATAATTTAGCTCTTGTCTTACCCGAAATCAATGACTTATTTGGGCCAGTAAATCCTTTCGGGGTACATAACACCCATACAAAGACACACATACCCCATTCACAATAAACACCAGATGTAGCAGCACCCACCAAGGTGGATATGGAAAATATGGTGGATATAGATTTGATGTAGATGTTCAATCAATGCTAGAACCGAAATCGAGGAGATAAGGAGTAAGCAGAGTCTAGTAGAGAATATCTCATTAAGTTAAAGAGAATAATTCGTGCATCGCTAACGAACCTGATTCACACCATGCAATATTGGGAGAAGATTTCATTTAGATAGTCAATAGGGATCACCATCCGTAAACAATCGCAATCCTGAGCCCGCCAGCCCTGGATTCCCTCTGTCAATTTGTATATCGTGGAACTCCAAGTGTTGTTTGGAGGCCACAGAACAATAGAAGTGCAATGTTGAGCCAACCATCCCGCAAGTCCGCTTGTCAATTTGTATATCGCAGAATCCTGGGTGCTATTTGTAAGGCACAGAACAATAGAGGCCTAATTTTGAGTCCGCAAGCCCAAGAATCCGCGATCCAAAAAGTGTACATGCTCTGTAAAATCTCATGTCCATACTTTATAGAAGTACATATTTAGTATGTATTACACATTTTCCGAAAAATTTCTAGGTGCGGAAGTTGGCGGATTCACGTCTTCAGATTTCACTTACTTTTATATCACCAGCCTGACCGGCCGCTTCCCCATTTCATATTGTACAAACTTTTAGGCTCGCGGTTTTCTGAATAGGCGGGTTACCGGATAGGTGAGTTCAATATTGCGTTTCCATTGTTCCACCACCTACAAACAACACTCAGACTCTGACCGACCGCCTCCCCATTCCATACCTAGCCACATTTTCGATTGTGGATTCCCGGGGAGGCGGGCTCTGGGGTGCACTTTCATTGTTCTGTCACCTCCAAAGAGCACTCACATTTCCGCGATATACAAATTTACAATTAGACTGTCACATCATATCCTCTTCCTCGTTACACATTTTGCACTCAGAAGTTTCGAGAGCTATAGTATGATCGTTGGGTCCTCACGTCTCCTGTGCAATTATTGTCACCCCATTTTTAAAGCATGTCCGCTTGCTTTCCATACTTATCCATTTGTCTAAATCTCTTTCACGGATCGTTGGGTTGGTGGGTTCATGAAATATCCAATTCCTATTCACTATTTCTTGTGCCCGCCACCTCCGCACTTCTTTCCAACCAACTCCAAACGACCGTTTCCCTATTTCATACTTAGCCACTTTTTTCATTGCCAGTTCCTGGACAGGCATACTAAATATTACCCTTCCATTGTTCCACGACATGCAAACGAAACCCACAATTCTGCAAATATACAAACTGGCTGCTGGGCCGCCCCACCATACAGTCTTCCCTTTTACGCATTTTGCAGTCAGAAATTCTGATACATATAATTTGAACATCGACCTTCACCTCTACTAGCAATCCCATTTAACTCTATTTTGTAACCCGTCTGACCGCTTTTCATGCTTCACCATTCCTTGCTTGCACTCTTCCCTTTTACGCATTTTGCAGTTAAAATTCCGAGACATACAATCTAATCGCTCGCCCTCAACTCTACTGCGAATTCACTGTATTTTGAAAATTGTGTGACTGCTTTTCATATTTGGCCATTCCTTATTTGCACTTTTTTATAATAAAAGAGTCTTATTTATAATTAAAAAACTAAATTTATTCGTTAGGTCCTGCCCTTTGAAAATCAACCAAGATTTGCGGAGATCTCCCATTAATACGCATTAAACAAAGATTTCTGGAAGGTTATATTATCCTTTCTGAGTGTTGATTTCAAACACCATGGAATGTCATTTGCGAGACCTCGGGTTGGCCCATTAACAAAATCTTCAAACCCTAATTCCAAAAACGAGCTCAACCGACCGTTTCCCTATTCCATACTAAGCCACTTTCTCGCAATTCCACAAATATAGAAATCGTCCGCTGAACTGCACCATCATGCCCTCTTTCGTTTTACGTGTTTTACAGTTGGACACTCACCTCTCCTCATTATCTCCTGTAAACCTATTTTGAAGCTCATCCGACCGCTTTTCATACTTGGCCATTCCTTGCTTGCTCTTCCATATATATATATAATGTCTTGTTTCTAAATATGCAATTAGTAATCTTTAATGCTAACAACTCATCATGCAGGAATCGTGTAAATTGTCATTGATGGGCGAAAGGCTCAAGAAGATCTGTCATTAATACACATTAAACCAATATTTGCGGAGGGATTTGTTATCCCTTCTGAGTGTTAATTTTGAATACCATGGAATATCATTCGCACGTCGTCGGCTTGGTTCATTCATGAAACCTCCAATCCTTAAATGTTCTTCGCTGTAACCACCACCTTCGCACTTCTAAGTATGCAATAATTACTCTTTACTTCTAATAGCTCATCATACAACACACATAGAGATTGTCATTAATGACCAAAGAGCTCGAGGAGATTTTCCATTCTTATGCATTGAACCAACATTTCTGGGGGGTTATATTATCCCCTCCATTTGTTCATTTCAAGCAGCATCTGGAGAAAATAGTCATTTTCATAAACTAATGGCACCAGCTCGACAACAGTTCTGTGGAGATACAGTGAACATATTTGGACCTAAGGACTAGAACTACCATAGTAACAAAGCATCACGCCAACGACCTGCCATAGTAACAAAGCAACCCAAAGTTCTTCAAACGGAGGAGGTTCATCCTAAAATTGATATTTATCACAAGCTTCCTGTGCATAAGAAGCACAAAAGAATTGTAGGGGAGGCAGAAGACCCTGAAATTGAGAGTGAGAACATGGAACTTGACAATGATTTGGATAGCATATTCTGCAACCTTGATCAGTCAGGAGACGCGATTCAACATAGCTACCCAATGGACATAGTTAATAAATCCTTTGTATTCCAAAGTGCTGTTTTTGAAAGTGAATCTAAAAAAATAATTATTGAAAAGAGAGATGTAAAAAATAAGAAAGGAAAATATCGTTCAGAAGTTGACCTTGCCAACATGCGGCCGTCCCAAATCTCTAGACTTCACAGAGCAACCAAATATGATCTTGATGATTCTATTAGAGTCATCGAGGCCGAGAATTCCAGACTAAAGGACTGGATCAAGGAATTAGAGGAAGCTTTGATTCCTATGCCATTGCTTGCCAGTCCTTTGGAAATAGCCAAGCCTTCCACCACTGCAACAAAGTTAAAAGGATCCTCCAGCTTCCTCGCATCGTGTAGAGGATATGTGGAGAAAAATATCAAGAAAAGAATGGAACCTATTACTGAGGCCTGGGAAACATCACAAACTATGGATTCCCTGGGAAGGAGGGCACATAACTTGCTCGAACTTTTGTAGATGGATTTAAAAAATGAAGAAATTTTCTATTTGGACACGGTCATCCCTTTTTCCTTTCATGTCAACAACATGGAAGACATGACAAGATGACAACATGATCTCCCCTCCAAAAGCTAGATCACTCAATTAGAAGCATGCTGGAAAGAGAAGGTGAAGAACCTGTATCTCATTGTCCAATCATGTGAGCAAGAAATATCAAAGAAAGAAACATTATTCACAAAGCTGACCAAAATAGACTTAGCTGGAAGGACCAATGAGTTCCAGGACCCCAACTTAATCGTCAACCTTTTTGCGTTAACCAAGCAAGCTTTCAATAAACAAGTTGATAATTTTAAGGCGTTGTCTTTATACTTTTTTACAGGATTCTTGAATATGGTCAAGATCACGTGGACAACTAGCTAGTCGGCTATTCGGTACAGAATCAAGACATTGATCAGGCTCTGCATAATCTTTCTATTGATCTAAGTGAATTAGAAAATGAACTTTTCAGCATAAAAATCCAGAATTACATCAATGTCGCCCCCTTGAGAAGCTACAATGAAGAATTCGTCGAAACAGAGTTGAAGCGGGTCACCGACAAAAGGCAACAGGAAAAGGCATCAACAAGCAAATAGAAAAAATACTTATATGTACCATCGTTGTAAGTCTATACTAATGACATCCTCCTTTGTTTATCAATCCAGTTATTCCACCTTTTCTGAATATAAATCTCTAGCCAAAGACTGATACCTTCCCATTTCTTCTTTTCAGGTATTACACTCTACCGTCACCCACTTATTCTTTCCACAATCCTATTTCTTGTACATATTTCTCTTATGGTCCATGAGAGCCCCAATCCCAATCTATATGACAAACACATTTAAATTTCCAGGAATATGTAGCAAACTATTATTTTTTGATATATTCCAAATAAAACTATTTTTTGTCTCCTTTATATTTATGTGCTCCTAAATTTTTATCTTCAACTATGCTGAATGTAAAGACATTATGTTTAGTTTATTTGAATTGTCTTTTTCTCATGCATATCTTTTTCTGCTGGGTCCACAGAAGCCCCAATGCCAGTCTATATGAAAAACACATTTAAATTTCTAGGAATATGTAACACACTTTTATTTTTTGATATATTCCAAATAACACTATTTCTTATCTCCTTTTATATTTATATGCTCCTTTTAGTTTTTTTCTACTAACACATATACAAAAATTTCTATGGATATTTTAGTTAACTCTAACAATTTCAAAATATACACTGAACATATAAAACATTGAACAAATAAAACATGCAAAGTAGGACTACTGGAAAGAACAAAAATTTCGAACATAGCAAAATGGATTATATAGTTTCAAAAAATAAATCGGACTCTAGAGGGCACGTGTCATTTCTTTCATGGTTACCACCTGTCCTTCATGTTGCTTGCCACATATGCACTGCATTTTCCATCTGCCCCCTCTACTTTTTCCCCATCCATCTTCATTTATCCCCAATTCAACCCGGCAGGGACTACGCTGCCATGCAACACTTGTCTATGTTTAGGCTTGGTCCTCTTTCTCTTTTCAATGAGATAAAGTTTTAATCAACATTTATGAAGACATTGTAATAGAAACAATTGTTTAGTTAGCGATGCCACCTTAAGGATATATTGCATAAAATTATTAAGATAGGTTATGTTGCCACACTCAACTATTGTTTGGCATTTATGAGAGTGAGACTTTATAATTGATGGGCTATGTGAGAACTCTCTCCTCCATTGGTGGAGAAGGTGGAGTGGAAATACGAGTTATCTATGTTTAGGCTTGGCCCTCTTTCTCTTTTCAATGAGATAAAGTTTTAATCAACATTTATGAAGACATTGTAATAGAAACAATTGTTTAGTTAGTGATGCCACCTTAAGAATATATTGCCTAAAATTATTAAGGTAGGTTATGTTGCCACACTCAACTATTGTTTGGCATTTATGAGAGTTAGACTTTATAAATGGTCGGACAAGGACAAGGGTCATAAGGATTTTATTTTTACTCTTTTTGGTTTGATCAAGTTTCACAATGTGGTAAGTTTGGAAAGAAGTGTTACGTTTAGACTTAAGGCAATCCTGCCATAGTAGTATATTAGAAACTCAACAAAAATGATCCATTTAAATCAAGGAAATGATTAAAACATTTATTTGAGTATATTATTTAAAAAAAAAGTAAATTAAGTAATAGTTTACCTTTTTTCTTAAGATTTGATAAATTAAAATTGGTTTTAATAGATGTTAATAATTAACACTATCAATTCTGCTCTAAAACCCTAACTAAACCTTATCTCTAATAATTGGGATGACAGATAGCGATGGGAGGGAGCTTGTGCCCCCTCCTAACGAAGAAGCTCAAGCCTTCAACATAATGGTAGCAGCCTCTGTAAAATCCTCCAAGGTGCAACAATCCAAATTTGTCAAAAAACTAGAAGAAATTACCAAGGTGGTCCTTCCACCATCCACCTCCATAAATAAAGCACCGGATCTGGAAGATAGGGCACTAATATGTCAATTTACAGGTATCTGCCCATCTCCGAAGACAATGATGTTCTAGTTAGAAAAAAAACTGGAAACCGTTGATCAAAGACTCACTGAATCATTTCTTTTGCGACATAAGTTTCTTCACATTTCTCTTCGAGTATAAGGAATAAAAAGACCTAATATTCCACAGTGGCCCATATTTCCTTGGCCCAAGAGGCATGCATTTGAATAAATGGACCCCTGATTTTAGTCCAGAAAATGACGTTCCCTTTGCAGTGCCAGTTTGGGTGAGACTCCCTCATCTCCCTTTGCATTGTTGAAGCGATGACTCCTTTAGAAGCATTGGTAACTCCATTGGTCGATACATAGATAGGGAAAAACTGAAGAAACACCTCTTTTCTTGCGCCAAAATTTGCGTAGAGGTTGATCTGGAGAAAGGAATACCTAAGGTCGTTATAATATCCCTGGATAACTGGAAACATGTCCAACAATTGGATTATGAACAATTGTACTTCAACTGCAAGTTGTGTCATTAATAGGGGCACTTCACAAGAAATTGCAAAAAGGATAAAACGACTCCTCCAAGTAATGGGTGTGAAGAAAAATAGCAGGTGGTCTCACACAAAATGGGTATCAATGGGAATATGGCACAATCCACAGTTGACACTTCCAATGGGGGTTAAGAACCCTCGGTCGCTGAAATATAATCACCCACAAAACATAATGTAAACCCTTGAAAAAATGAAACCCT
>ML786265.1:330156-368092 GCA_009831015.1 Picea engelmannii | reverse complement strand
GGTAGTCAACAAGGTGGACTTCAAGACCTTCCATCAAACCGTAGACCTTGATGCCCTTTGACTCAAATATACAAACGTTGGCATAAGGACCTGTAACTTCCATCCCTAATTGGTTCATAACCTTCAAACTCATCATATTGATAGATGACTCAGAGTCAAGCATGTAGTTGTGAAGACATAGGTAATCTATTAGTAAGGAAGTGAAAAAGGGTGTTTGTTCATTTTTCTCAAAGTGACCAGTTTGTAATAGTGTGGAAGTTTCTTCGAACAATTGTTGGTCATCTAGGGTCCGTTTTGTCAAAGAAGGGATTTCCAACAGTCCACGAATCCTTTTGACCTTTTGTAAAATATAAGCCATACTAGTGCTTAGGTTGGTCATATAATTGATATGTTTTGGGAAAGGTTGGGGTAGATCCCTATCATACACCTGGGGCTCTCCAAGATTCACCCTTGAGTCCTCACTTGTTTGGTTCAAGCACTCAGTCCTAGGCTTCCTCATGTCTTGATTTTCTTGGATTTGCTTTGGTGTGAACAAGGTAAAGATGGAATCTACATAATTAGGTTTCTCATGAGTATACTTCGGGTGATCACGTTAAAAATGGGAGTCTTTGAATGATAAGGAATTAAGATCATCTTCTTGCCTCACAACATTTTGTAGATCCAAGGTGTTTGGACAAATTTGTTCTTTTGGAGCATGAGGTTTTATTTTCTGATTAGTATTTTGAGGAAGTCTCATAGAAGGAGGATTTTGGTCTTGTGATAGTTCCCTTTCCAACTCAGTGATTTCTTTATAGGTACCTAGATCCTCAGAGGGTTCATGTTGTTTTGAAAAATATCAAGGCATATTTCATATTCGAGAACCCATTCTTCCAAGTACCAGTCCCTTTAGGGAGAATGGATAACTTAATCTCATTGTTTACCTCTAATATCTCTATGAAATCATGTTCTTCTTCCTCAACATCTTCCTCATTGAACCATAGAACATCATCTTGGTTCTGAAGAAGATTGGCCCGAGGAATGGGATCACACCATTTGAGATTTTCTTCAATCTAGAAAGCACCATCTTTTGCCTCCTTAAAGTTTGTCGGGAATTGGTTCTTGAGGAGGGATTGGAATTTTCCTTCAAAATAATTGAGGTACTATCCAAGAATAACGCTCTTTGGTTGAAAATCATAATCAATTTGACCAAGAAAGGTATTAAACCTATCATCAAATTCCCTAACAATCTCATCGTCCTGTTTGAAAATTTTGAGATATTGTGAGTAAAGGGAGGCCATGTCTTCCATCACACCCCACCTTTGCAAGAAAACTTGTTCTAAATCTTCATAGGTTGTGAGGATCTTTCTTGGGAGGTTAGTGCTCCATTTACTAGCATCTCCAGTAAGTGAGGCAAGGAAAAGTTTCATGAATATGTCAAGATGTCCTTTCCCAAACTGATGGAAGTTGTAGCTTTCACAAAATTTGGTCCAATGTGTGTTGCCAGAAGCCCCAGCCTCTACGAAAAACTTGGGTATCCATGAATCTAAATCCTTAGGTACATCATGTAATCCCCCTTTGATATTGTCCAAGTCCAAAGGGTCGAAGAGTTCTTCGGGGGGCCATTTAGGAGGGGCCATGGGAATAATAGGAACTACATGATAATAAGCTGTGTACTGACGTTTTCTATGGGTCGTCATCAGTGGAGTCACTGGACAATCTACTTGAGATTATCAAAAGGATGAGGGGATCACCCTCAGTGGAGTTTCCAGGTAAGATTTGTGAAATTAAGGCTTTGGATAAAGGCTTACCAAAAAAGTGTTGTTCGAGGAAAATTGACTCAATGTTCCTCGAAAACGGTGCCAAAGTTTTTATCACACAATATATACTTCCCAAAGCCTAAAGGCAAGTAGGCTTAGATTGACGTAACACAGAGGTATCCCTATCACTGTCACCCCAATAGGGTACCTCTTTCTATTTAGGAGGAGGAAAACCTCACTCCAAGGGAGACATCCCAAGACCTAGTTGGTTGATGTAAGGCAAAAGGACATGGTGAAAACCCACCCCTCTCTCTAGGTCACTCAACAGAAGAAGTCACTTGGGAAAATTTTAAAGGGACAAGGGAAAGTGAAAGTGGGTTTGTACCTTCCCTTTACCAATGAAACATCAAACGTTAGTAGTAACAAAGATATTAACGATTATAATCAATGACTTCTTAGACAAATTATGTGCTTCCTGAACAAGTTATATACAATAAAGATGAGATTATAGTAGCAACAATGTATCTTGAAAATTACAAGTTATGATGACAAGAAAAGATAATAAATGTCTTGCAAAATTGATAATACTTTGTCACTCATGATTTTCAAGATTAATACAAGTCAATAAATGGTTGTCCAAACATTTATAACAACATTAATTAATGATGATGACATCAATAGAAACCACTTCAGAAAAGTACTACAATAAAACAATAAGACAACTACTTCAATATCCAATGATTATAGTTTGCTTAGTACAAATGCTCAATGGTTTTATGGATGAATTTAGGGCTGTTAGGGGCTGCAAAAATGGTTGTAACAACAGCTATGACAGTGGTAACAACTTCAGAATTTTCACTTTAGAAAGGTAGCAAAGGGAAGACTAGACCGTAGGGTGATGATGCCTAGGTTAGTGCAAATTTCTGGGCAGGTTAGCTTAGTTAGTGTGCTTGTTAGGACTGCAAAATAATTGTTGTAGCAGCAAAAAGCTTTGGGAGTTAGTAATCCCGGAAAGGCTAGTGGATTAGGTTAGTTTAGTAAGGTATAAAGTAGTAGAAGAGGTTTAAATCCTTGTCAAAGAGTTGAGGTAAGAAACTTCTAGCCCTGAAAAATGGGGGACTTCTGGCCCTGAAAAATGGAACATTGGCCCCTCCAAGGCCTAATCACACCATCAACTGCCAAACGTTGTGCCAAGAATCCTTCTTTCACCATAAAATCACCTCCATGAAACCCCAACCCCCAAATGATGATGTCATGGGCTATGTGGGTGGTCTCTAGGCCTTCCAAGGCCATCACCCAAGTGAATAGGGGTGGAAATCGTCCATCTAGGCCTGCTAGAGTGCCTCCAAAGGAAACATCCTTCATCTAATGAAGATATTCAATCTCTTCTTACCCCTAGCTGGGGTTTCAACATCCATTTGTGGCCTTTGAGCCTCCATGAAGGTCCGATTTAATCATTCCCTCATTTGTACCTGTCCACTGGGCAAGGTCCCTCAACAACAACAAGTACACCCTCCATGGGTTCATAAGTCACAAGGATCATAGCATGTAAATCACATCTAATAATTAAATTAACTGAACATGTGCATCAAACACACCTTAACCCAAAACAAATGCTCAAAGAGGTTATGCAATTTGATAAGTTAGTTTTGGAGAGGGTCTTAGGGTGTCCTATTGGGCTAACCCATCTTAAGTTTAGGGTTTTTCCTAGGTGGAATCTATTCCAAGTCATGTAAGTGTATGAGGTGGCATGGGGTAAATATTTGGGCATGGGGTGCATGTGATAACATGGAAATGTAGATTCTTACTTGTGGGTGCCTTTGTGGAGGGCGAGATGCACCTTGTCATGAATGCAATTATTTCCTAGCCCATTCATTTCCTTTTACTCTTATCTTTATTTCTTTTTCTCTTGTGCTTCAAGGAAATAGTTGAGGGCCATTGTCTTGGCTTGATGACCAGAGGTGACGAATTCATCCACAAACATTCATGGAAATGAGAAGGTTGGCTCGTGATGAGACCCCCTTTCTCTTAGCTATGCCACCAAGAGCCACTACCTTGGTATGGTGACCAAATAGGTGGTAGTGTCATACCGCTAAATGCCCATGGTCATAATAGGCCAACTCGTGATGAGACCTCCTATCCATCAACTAGTACCTTGAGTGTTTATGTTATCTTGTGGGTCCCCTTTTCTTACTGAGAATATTTTCACTTATATCTCAGGGATCCCTGGGCAAAGCATCTTGGAGGCTTCAAAATTTGCTTTTAACTCTTGCCAACTAATTTTACCCTCTGGGATTTAGGCCCTTCTCCCCATAAGGTAAGGTACAACCCTTCCTAGTGTAGCCAATCCCAATGCCAAAACACGGATAGGGGAGATGGAAGGAATACAGATGGAAAGTGGTAAGTATGGAGGGAACAAACGATGACTTTTCACAGATTCACCCAATAACTACCGTCCTAAAGGGAAATCAACTTACTAGGGCACCATTTCACCCTTCTAGGTATGAATGAGGCAAAGAGAATAATTTCCAAGCAAACATCATAAAATTAATAAGGATTCAATGAAACATATTCAAGTTCTTCAAAAATCAGAGTGATATATACCATGATACCCAGACTTATTACCTCATGGAAGAAGACGCACCGCTACTTCAAGACCAGGCTGGTGTGATGGATACTGCTACTGGTGATACATGGACTACACTGAAGAAAACAGGGGCCCTCCGGGGCCATGCTCAAGTTTTATGGCTCTTGGTACTCCATGTCTAGGACCCGTGGGCCTCGAGACGTGATCTTCTTAGTTATCCCTAGGATAGGGGATAACAAGGATAGCAGAAGGCTTCGTCAAGGATGCCCTCTTTTTCCTCTCTTATTCATTATAGTGGTTGAAGTTATGAGTAGGAAGCTTGAGAAAGATAGAGATATTGGAAACCTTCCAGGCCTATAAATAACCAGAAAAGTGAGGAACATGAACCACTCCCAGTTTGTCGATGACACCTTGTTATTGGGAGGGGATTCAATTATTACAACAACTAGATTTAAAAGAATATTGGAATCCTTCCTTAATTCTTCCGAAGGGGCAATAAACAACAAAAAATCCCAAATATATGGATGGCATACCCCGACTTGATTTATGCAAGCAATTGCTCAAGTCTTCCAATTCTCGCTTGTAGAAAATTGGGCTTCTTTCCAATATTTGGGCATTCTTATCTCCCCTAAACCATCTTACACACATATCTGGCATCGAATTTTGGAAAAAATCAGCAAGAATCCCACCCAATGTGGATCTCAATGGTTGAACCCTGCAGGAAGATTGATCCGTATAAAATATTTCCTCTCGGTTCCCCCCTTTATCAATGCTCAACAATCTTGGCCACTAAAGGAATAACAAAAAAAATCTCTATGAAAATAACGACCTTCCTTTGGCAGGGTGGGGAGGCGAATAAAAAAAAAAATCCAGCTTGTAAATTGTAACCAAGTTACAAACAATAAAAAACATGGAAGAATGGGAATCAGGGAACCAGAGCTCATGAATTTAGCAATGGGTGCAAAAATTTCGCAGAGGGTTGTCACTAGGGACATGGCTTGGTGGAAACATGCGTTGTGGAAGAAATACTTCACCAGTACATGGGTAGGATGTTTTTATTACCCACCGAAAACCAATTATGGTTCCTCCATATTAAAAATTTTGCTTGCAACTAGACCAATAATTAGTGAAAAGTTGAATTGGATACTAGGAAATGACCAGGGGATTAGACCTTGGGAAGATAAAATTATGGAATCAAATCGTCTTGATCAGCTGGAACCGCTACTCCCTCTTCGTGATTGGATGGAGATTTTGGGCCTCTCATCACTCTTTGATCTATCCTCTTGGTCTCTATATGGATCTTGGTTAAGATGGATCATTCCTCATCCTCCTCCCCCTTATTTTATGAGATGATCTCCTCTCTTCATCGATGTGCCTCACACCACCAAAGGTTAAAATATATGCGTGGATGGGGAAATTCCTATTACACTATAAGTTGTGGGTACTCCTTGCTAGAAACAATGAATCATTGTCAGCCTCGATTTAGCACATGAACAACTATTTGAGATAGCGATTGGATTCCCAAAATAAAATAAAATATTGTTGGCTCCTAGCACATAAAAAAGTCCTCACTATAGATAATCTAAAAAATAGAGGTATATGCGGCCTATCTTGATGCACAATGTGTTAAAGCGAAGAAGAGACACTTCAAAATATTTTTATTGAATACAATTATGCAAAGGAAACCTGGAACCATGCGTTGGGTAGTCTAACACAAAGGTTCTACTGGCCACAAAGTAGTGCAGACTTCTTTAATCAATGGGACAATAATTATACAAGGAGATTCAAAGAAAAAACAGTTTTTAA
Source organism: Picea engelmannii (assembly GCA_009831015.1). Classification (NCBI taxonomy): domain Eukaryota; kingdom Viridiplantae; phylum Streptophyta; class Pinopsida; order Pinales; family Pinaceae; genus Picea; species Picea engelmannii. The sequence goes on along the minus strand of ML786265.1, from coordinate 361,963 downwards.
GGATATTGGGACACCCTTCCTGAATATATTTGCTGGGGCATCTAGCTTGCTCCCAACAAACAAATCTTCAATGATGAAACCCAAATCTCCAGAATTGCAACCTTGAATGCCTGCACACTTCTAACTGAATACATGAGAAATTAGGTGCATTGGAAAGATCAACATCTGGACAACAATGAAGAAAGTTGGTTGCATCTCTTTAAACCAGAAAGTATTCAAATTTCCTCTAAAAACCCCATTAAATCCACCTCCAAATTGGTTTTACGGATGGAAGCTGGAGAATTCAAGGAATGGATAACAAAACAGAGTGACACCATTCTTTTCTTTGATAATGCATCTAGAAGCAACCTAGGGGTAGCAGGAGCAAGGGGAGTATTTTGCAAACCTGAAGGACATTATGCCATCAAATTCTCATGGGGAATAGGTTTGAAAACCAATAATGAATCAAAGGCACTGGCTCTCTATGCATGCCTAATATTGGCACACTTAGAGGGAATTCAAAATCTTACTGTATGTGGGCATTCTATGCCGATCACACAATCCTTGATCAAGGGACCTAAAATGGGGGGTAGTTTTCTCTCTGGAGTTTTGTTCTGTACTATTGAAGCTCTCAACAAGTTTGACAAATATTCTATCTTCCATATAAAGTGTGATAACAAAGAGGCTGATAACTTGGGAAAGAAGGGAATAAATCTTGGCAATGACATTTTAATGGTAAATGAAATCTTAAGATCCTTCCCTATTCCATAAGTGTAAATGATGATAAATGAAAATCAAGCAATAACAACACCGCATAATTCAAACTTAGGTTCTAAACATCAAACTACAACAAATTCACAAGCTGAAAATTCTGACAAAGTTCAAGCAGAAGGAGGAGCTAAACCTAGGGAAACTGATGAAATATCCCAGGTCATGCTGAAATCCAGGAAAGACCAAATTACGAGAATGAACTTTGAATGTTTTATAAATGTATATTACTCCTAGGATAGTTTGTAAAAGTTTTCTACAACTGGACTACTAACCAATATAGACACCTCATTACACTTTTTGAAAGTAGATTAGCGTAAATGGACTCATACAACATTGATCTAATTCTTATATTTTTTTTGTTTGTTGTTTTTCCTATAACACAACCCCTTATATATAATGTAGATCTCCTTAAAAAAAAAAATAACTAACACTATGAACAAAAACAACTTACTAATTTATTAAAAAAATCGTCGCATTTAAAAATTTCAAATTATTATTAATTTTTTAATATAAATTTAAATAAAAACCTAAAAAGGGACAAACACAATATCATTACACATACAAAATTTGAGGAAAAAACGCTTATCTCATTAAAAAAAAATCTTATTACATAATTTATGACAATACAAAGCCAAAAGGAAAAAACCTTCAAACGAGAAGTTTGTCATAATTTGGAACATCTTGGTTGATTTTGTGGCACATGAACAAACCCCATTATGTAGAAAGGAAGAACAAGTAGGAAAACACATCCTCTTGGTGCATGAACACATGGAAGCTCTCTTTGGTTATTATCTTATAGATATGGTTTTATTACAAGCATTTAGTGGTACTTTTTGGTTAAAGGGATTTATATTTGAGATTTATTTAAGATTTTAATATTTATTATTTTATGTAAGTTGTAATATATGTTTCATTTGAAATGGTTTAGAACAAATTATTTTTTTTTGTTGAAATTTGATGAAGTAAAAAATCTACTTTATAATTTCAAGTCGTTTATAATTTCAAGTCGTTTCAAGATTTTTTAATGTTTTGGATTGTTTTAAAGATTTTTAAAAATTTTGGGATGTGGAGGAATTATGTTTTTGGAACTTTGATATATGGAATTATGTTAGTCATTTCAATTTTTGCTAGATTTTTCTCCTTGAAACTTTGCTAAAAAAAGTGGTCGTTTTGGATAATTTTTATCCTATGTTATAAAATTAATATGAATTTATCTTCAACTTGGATTTTTCAAACGTCAAGAAGATTCAAATTCCTTGAGGTATAAATCTTCTTGACAATGCAAATATTTATGGAAACAATTTTATTTAAAAAAACTTAATCCCTTTAAATATTTAATAAATTTAAAGTTAAAATAGATTTACATTAATAATGGTTAAACTATATTATTTATAATAATAATAATAATCTGAAACACAATAATATCAACATTACACTCACTTATTTATGACAATTTCACTCTAACTAAGTTATAAACACACCTCCCTCAGATGGGGTGTTTCGTGTCAACATGGGTGGACAAGCCACGGGGTGGCCACCTGGCCAGACCGATAGCCCGATGGCACACGATGGAGACCCTCTCCCTAGCTTGTCACCTCAACAATTACGCTCCACTACTGCCACCCTCTCGCACACTCCGTATGGACGTCCTCACACGAGCCTGGCGACCTACATGTCATATCACAGGCATCCCCCTCCACCGATATTTCACCCTAGCCTTCACGTTTGAGTTCATTCTCCCTCCCTTGAACCTCAGATATCTCCCTCTCTTTCTCTAGAGTTCCCTGGTCACGTGACTCTACGCTCGCCACCCCGAGACAGCCCCACCTCTCCCCATGCCCTGGCTGCGAGGTAAATCAAGGAGAGAAGCTGCTTGGTACGCGGACAGAGGCAAGAAAATGCCCCACTCTGATGCCCTCCTTGTTGTGAATCCTCCCCTAGCTCCTGCACTTCTCATTGCTCCTGCTCCCCCCTTCGCTCCTGCTCCTGTAGAGCCAATTCACGAAGCAGACTTACCGGTCTTGGATCCCATAGTAGCACCTGCTCCTGTTGCACCAATTCTTGAAGCTCCATAAGATCTGTCCCCTCTCTCAAATCCGTATGCTTGCAGGTTAGAATGGTTTGATACCATGGGAAACTCCTTGGGTTTTGCACCTCCACCACCTTCTCCACCCCATCGACTGCCTCCTCCCATGTCCCCTCCTCGTCAACCGCCTCCTCCTAATTCCCCTTCTCCCCTCTCTGATGAAGCCACCTTCGCCCCCTCCACCCGACCCTTCTCCAAGCCTCGGTTTACCTGTGACAAATGCGTGGACCGGGGGAAAATTCTAGCCTCCTTGAGCGAACTAACCAAGGGACAGGAGGACGTCAAAGAATCCATCAAGGATATGAAGAAGAGAGATGTAGAGCGATGGCGTAGGGTGGACAATTTGGTGTCCTTTCTTCAGGATCTACGACAGGAAATTATAGAGCACGACAAGGGAAAGATGAAGAAAACCCAAGCCTTTGCAGACCCAAAATTTGGTCCAGGTTTTTAGAGTTATTCTGTTTATGTTTTCTTGATTCTAGTTTTTACATGCTACCATGTCTAGCTCAGTCTAGTTTACAGTTGGATTTCGCTCAACAAAGCTTCATAGTTTTTTGCTGGTAGACAGACCGTCGCCCTGCGTGGCACAATAGTAGTTTTTTGCATGACAAACAAAGACTTTGGTTTGGACAAGTGTCACACTCAATTTTTGGACAAGTGCCACTCTTTCTCAAACTCGTGCCAACAGTGGTTTCCCAGCTGGGCACTGTTGACATGCAAGACCACAAGATTGTAATTTTTCCAAAAAGGCTCTAATATATTAAAAAACTTAGAAAAAAAAAGGTTATGAACACACCTCTAAACACAAATAAAAAAAAAACAATTATCCAAAAAAATTCTCAATAAGAAAATTAAAACTTCAAAAAATTTCTCACTTAAAAAATTAGAACTTCCTATCACTAAAAAAATAAAACTTCCTAACACTATGTAACATGATATGGTTTTCCCATCCTACTTTTTTGGTTTTAAATAGAAAATTTTGATTATCTATTAATTTAATATATATAAAAGAATAGCGTTTAAGTGTATGTTTGATGTTTTATTTTGGATCTTCACCATTCATAAACTCAAATAAATTGTGTTTTTAGTAATTAAACATATATATTACAAAGTTGAATATTGATTTTGTAATATGTATATTCAATATGCAAAGTTAAATGCTAATTTTTACATATGTATATTCAATGAATCGAATGCAGAAGGATAACTTATAAGAATAACATTATTTTTCTCATAATTTCAATCACATGTATTGATTGATGTTATTGATGTAATTTTTAAAACTTTTATATTAATGCAATGCACATATCAATTCTTAACACATAAAATAAATATTTGTCATCACATATATACACAAATATTTACCCTGGAAATTTAATTGGGAAAACCATCAACCTATTTTAGAGTCGCACCTTTAATTCTATTCATAATTTAAACTTTATTGTTTACAATACAATATATAGGATTCCACGACATCCAAAAACTCCTAACCCATTGATCCAGATTAGATTACAAAATTAATTCCTTAACTGGAATTAGAAAAGCATGGGCTGAAATACTATGCGCCACTAAACCGCCCCTGCCAAAGGCAAAAGACCTTCCAAAAAATTGGCGAATAAACCCCTAATAGGGGGATCCAAAATCATGCAAAGAATATAACACATACCCAACCTTCTCCCACTTGTTGTTTTCTTTGCATACAGGGGCCACAAGCTTTCACGATGAACAATCTAAGGCAAAGATTCCCATTGATTCTCTACATCAAGAGAACTTCTCAGTGCTCACAAACTTTGGTACTGAATTTGCAACATTCTCCAAAATGTCCACCTTCACCAACAACACCTTCTTCTCTTAAACCATATATTTGACAAAATGATATTGAACATCGATATGCTTTGTCTTAGAATGATAACATGGGTTCCTCTCTGAGAATATTTCACTCTGATTGTCACAATCTATCCTTACAAATTCTTGTACCAACCCAATGCCTGAACACAAGATCTGTAACCATACTGCTTTCTTGCTTGCATGAGTGGCTTCCATGTATTCAGATTATGTAGTTAAGAGTGCCACTACGAATTATATTTTATTCATCCAACCGATTGATCCTCCAAATAGGTTAAACACATACCCACTTGTAGGTATTTTGCAATCTAGATCTCAATCCCAATCTACATCAACAAAGCCATGTATGTCCAACACTTTGTCCAATCCTGGTCTTCCTTGGTAACACAATCCATAAGTAGTAGTGCCACGTAAATACTTGGAAACCCTCTTTACTGCTGCCTAATGCTCCTTCCCTGGTTTTGACATATATCTGCTCAAAACTCCCACTGCATGTGCAACATACTGTCTAGTACAAATCATTGCATACATAAAACTACCAACTTCACTAGCATACATAACATAGGACATGTCCTCTTCCTCTTCTTGTGTCTTCAGACACTAATCTACAGATAAATTTACACCTACAAGAATAGGGACCTTGACAGGTTTGCATTCATGCATATTAAACCTACATAATATTGACTCAACATATTTTCTCTGGTTCAACCAGAGTTTACAGTTTTCCCGATTTCTTTTAATTTCCATGCCCAAAATAAAATTTGCAACACTAAAATCTTTCATTGCAAATTTAGAGGACAACTGAGTTTTCATGTCTTGGATAATTTCCTTGTTGTTTCCTATCAACAACATATCATCCACATACAAGACCAAATAAATAAGATGATCACCTACTAATTTGAAATACACACAGTGGTTGTCTTTGCTTCTTGTGAAGCCAAGTCTCAATATATAAGTATCAAATTTTTGATACCACATCCTTGGTGATTTCTTTAACCCATAGAAGGAATTTTTCAGCATGCATACCAACACTTTCTTTCCCTTCAATGCAAAGCTTTTTGGATGCTTCATGTAGATTTCTTCTTCTAGATCCCCATGCAGGAATGTTGTCTTCACATCCATCTCTTCTACTTCGAAATCAAAATCATACGAAAGATATAAAAGAAATCTAATAGAAGTTAGCTTGGCAATAGGAGAAAAAATGTCACCAAAGTCATTTTCCTCTGCCTGGGAATAACCTTTTTCTACTAACCAAGATTTATATTTCTCCACTATTCCTTTTGCATTCAACTTCTTCTTAAACACTCATTTGTTGCTAATGGGATTTCTTCCAGTTGGCAACTCCACTAGATCCAAAGCCTCATTATTGTCCAAGGCTACCATTTCTTCAACCATGGCCTTTTTCCTGTGTTTTCCATCCTCTAAATCCACTACCTCCCTAGCAATTATAGGATTATCATAAGTAATAAACAAAGAAAAACACAAATGGAAATAAAGTGGAGTATACCTTTCTAGTTGTCTTATTTATCGAACATATCTCCTCAATACTGGAATATGAGGTTCTTCTTCTCCTGATTCTTGTTCTTCTGTAAAGTCTGATTCATTATCCTTCAATTCAAACTATATTTTCTTTGGTTATTCCTTCCTTGGTAGGACTTTCTGTTTGACAACATCTTTGATTTCTCTAAATACCACATCTCGACTATACACTACCTTCTTAGTTTATGGGTTCCAAAGCTTATAACCTTTCAGACAATATTTATAGCCAATAAATATACACTTGTCATCCCTTTTATCCATCTTACTTCTATTTTCCTTTGGAGTATGTACATAAGCATCATAACCAAAAACTATGAAGTGTGTTAGAAAGGGTTTCTTACCAGTCCTTACCTCGTGTGGAGTCATGCATCCAACATTGATGAGGGTGATCAATTTACTAGGTAAAATCCACTTCCCATTGCCTCTACCCAAAAGTCCTTTCCCAACCTGACACCACTGAGCATGCCCCTTGCTCTTTCCATCAACGTCATGTTCATCCTTTCTGCAACTCCATTCCACTGAGGTGTGTATCAAATAGTGTTCTACCTTGTGTTGATCCACATTCGTTGATCAACATTTGTACATACACACCCATATTTAGTCTTTTTCCTTTGATTTTATTTGCTTCTTGAATTTCCTTACTTAGTCATTTTTCTCCTTTCAAATGCAGATTGTGAGTCACACTACTATCAAATTCTTAAGTCCGCAAACCTGCAAGCCCGTGTATCTATACTTAGTCATTTTTCTTCTTTGTGTTAGCACAAATTCTGGTATGGGTCATTTTCTCTCCTAAGTCGAGCCCATGGCGCAAAAGGTGAAGAGGCGGGCTAAAAACCCACTAAAGAGCGATTATTCGCAACCTGTGCTAAGAAGTGCCCAAGCGCATATCTCAGAAAATCTCGTTTGGGGTTCAAAGTCAAGTGAGCGGGTGAAGATCTATTTTCATCGGCTAGGTTTGGTCGAGGAAACCAATCGACGATCAACGGGAATTCACGATCAACAAAGTTGCATGAGGATTAGCGCCGAGGACATCACCTATATCGCAGAAGTGATTAGGGGCTATCCATTTCAGCAGACACAGGTGGCACACGATCGAGCTTCGTTGCATTTCGGTTACCAGGACTTTGAAGAGCAAAGGAGCATAACTCCCGATGGGCGAATTCCCGAAAGAATTTGGTCCGTTGATCATGGAGCAGTCTCAACCATCTATCAGGGATGACTCTCGGTGCATGGAACTAAGGAGCGGGCAGATATGAGCGACCAGGATTTGTGTGCCCAGATCTACGGCCATGGTTCCATTCCGAACCCCCTTCGTCGTTCTACCTTTAACAAGGGGGGGGGGGTGGTCCGGAATTGAGCGCGCATCTCTCAACGATCTGGATTTGGGAGCCCAGATCTACGATCAAGGTTGGATTCCAGACCCCCTTTGCTTATCTACCTTTAATAGGGGTGGGGGGTGGGGTATGGAATTGGCAGCTTAAAGCGGGTCCCCCTATCATCTCCTCACGATTGCCTCCACCTTTCTTCCACCATCTATCTTCCACCCCATATCTCACCTCCACTCAGCACCATCTTGGCCCACCTTATTCTCGTTTCAACATCTTGCCTTTCGACACCTGTCCCTCTCCTTTCTGCATCGCTCCATCATAAGCAACACATCCTCCCTCGACCAATCATGTCCTGTCACCTCCTCATTTGCTGTTTCCCCTCATCCCTGCCTGGTCATCGCTCATCCACCACTTCTAATCACGTGCCCCAGTCTTCGCACCGGCCTCCACGCCTTATCATTAGGTTGTTCAGCCGATCCAGGTGGCAACGCGAGAGGGACTCCATGTCCCAAGAGTGCAGAGTTGGTCGGGCCATTCCCAATCCCAAGGAAGTAGTTATTGAGGTGGTTGGTGGTGGTTAGACATCGTCTCCACCATAAATGGAAAGTCCAGAAAGGGACTTGAGACAGGTCAATTCTTTTGCAGTGTTTCCAGGAGCCTGGTTGCGTCTAACACAAGCGCACGATCGTCCAGAGACTTCAAGTGCAGTATGCTAGTAAACATGCAGACATAATTCTTTTAATGATAAGTCTCATTTTTGCTGTTGTTATTGGCTTTGGGTATATGTAGGCAATTTTTCCATTTTTTGAGATCTATGGATGGTAGAGCTAAGCTCCTGACTGTAAATCTTTAACAAAGCATCTAGTTCTCTGGTTGTACATTGATATTTTGAGATTTCTTGTTTAATGGCGGCCAACCTCCTCCTCTCCTTGTTCCTCTGAATCTGAAAGCCCGGGTATCGATGATCCAGTCGGGTGTTGCTGTACGTATATGATGTATGTTTGATTGTATTAGTTCTGCAATGTTTGAGGTTTACTTTGAAGTTTCTCTGGTCTGGGAGGATCTCATATTTGAGACTTTTCCCCTTTCTTTCTCTCCACTTACTCACCACTATGCAAACTTACTGGCTTAAGTTAAATCAAGACCTCACATGTCCTTGCTGTTCCAACCCAGTTTTCTGAGTGAGAGATATTGTTCTGAGTTTACTTCCATTCGATCACCCCCTTTATAAACAAATCGTGACATAAACTGATGGGCATCGGGCTTTGCTCCTGCTGCAATCCAGGAGTGACTTCCAACGCCAACATTTCTGGTGCCGTTGCTGGGGACGAAGTTGAAAATTTTCCCTGGGATTGAATGACATCGAGCCTCTGATTCTGAAGGTGCATCAAGCATCAGAGCCCTACGAGCTTGCTACTGTGCACCTGGCGACTCCATTGTGACGACTCCACTGTGGCAAACGTACTTTTTTAGTTGTGGCTTCCAGAGGTAGACACACGCGGTTCCATACACAACTGCCTCTAGCTACACCTGAAGCTAATCCGGAGGTGATTATCAAAAGAGGAAAGGCCTCCGAAGGAGAAACTTCCACTGCAGAACTAGGTAATCTGCCATCTCCTTCTATAGAAACTCCTTTTTCTTCTTCTCGATTTCCTAGCAGACCTTTTTATGAAGTTTCCCGTTTCCTGAATTTCGGGAGCATTCCTGCTGAGTTTTCCCCTCCTGGTCTGGGATTGGAGGGAGAAATCCTTTTCACTCCCCTCTCCTCTGAAGCTGTACCTTGGCGTAGACCCTGGACCACAGAAGATGTCACCACCCCTCCTCTTGTTACTGTTGCTGCTACTGCACAGAGAGAAGCATCTGCTAACTCAAGCCCCTTAGCCTTCTCTCTGAATTCCCCATTGTTTCCCCTTCCACCTGGAAGCTCATTTCCAGTATCCCATATTCGAGCTCCTTCTTCTCCGAGTTCTCCTCCACCTAATATTCTTATGGCAGGAGCAAATCCCTCCATGACCAGAATGGAGGATATAATAGCTGCTAGGTACGCTCCCCTTTTGTTACCTCAGCCTCTCAATGCCCTTCTGGCAGATGGCTACCTTAAGCAGCTACCCAAGTTTACAGGCGAAGGGGACATAACTGTAGAAGAACACCTTGAAGCCTTTTACAATTTTACAGATGATCATGTTATCATGCATGCAGACGTATGGATGAGGATTTTCGTCCATAGCCTTGAAGGAGAGGCCAAAAAATGGTTTAGGGACCTACCTCCTGGATCTATTGATGGGATTGAGGCTTTGGATAATGCCTTTTTGAGACAGTGGGGAGACAAAAAAGACGTCATGTATTACATGACAGAGTTCGGGTCTTTGAAGAGAAAGGAAGGAGAGTCCTTCTCTGACTTCTCCAAGAGATTCAATAAAATGTGCAATAAAATCCCTGCTGAGATAAAGCCCTCATAAGCCTCTGCTAAAATCACTTATGCTAGCACTTTTGATCCAGAATTATACCTCCTGTTGAGGGAAAGGAGAGCAACTACTCTAGCTCACATGCAGGATGCAACTGTGGAAGTAGAATCTAACATATTGGTTGTTGATTGACTCAGGAACAAGGCTAATAGAGACATACCCAGGAAGAGACCTGAAGCCTCCCCATCCAATTCCTCTCCCCTTCCCTTTTAGATGGATGAGGTAACTAGAATGCTAAAATCACTTTCGGCTAGAATGGAAAGGTGGGAGTTGGAAGGGAATCCCATGTACAAAAATCCCCAAAATATTGATAACAGAGGCTTTAGGAGGCTTAGAAACAATGTGTCACAGGCTTTGCCAAGGGAACAAAGGAGCAAAGACAGAGATGAGCAGAGGATTCAAACCCCTCTCCAAAATAACCTAGTTTCTCATGAAGAAGGAGAGGAGATAGATGAGCTCGACCCTGAAATTCACTATATTGAAGACACCTTCCCCTTTCCCCATTTGACTTAATCTGCATATGAAGAATCCCTTATGAACATTCAAATCAATGAGTTGGGTAAAGGGGAAAAGTCCAGCAACACTCTTAACAGATACAATCTCAGGTCAAAGAATAAAGAAGGGAATTTTGATAGCCAGGGTCAGCCCCTCATAACAGAAAGGCCTACTAAACCTGCAACAGTCACTACTAAAGAAAATAAAACTCAGAATACTTCGCCAACAACCAAAGAACCTGTCTCTGAGGTAAGGGAAGCTCCTAAACCTCTTTCCTCTTTTAGTTTTGAGCATGAAATTCAAAAGATTAGAATTCTCGTACCCCTCTCATAACTAGTTAAAAATGAAGATTTCAAAAGGTCCCTCTCCAAACCGCTACAATATGAGTCCCCCCAGCCTTCCACAGACTCAGTAAATATTCAATATGAAAATACAACAGTCGTCCTAGGTCCCATGGTAGAAGACATAGATGATTCATCTCCTCCTTTCTACACATCCCTGGACATACATGATAAGGTGATGCATAACTGCCTCATGGATTTAGGAGCTTCCCACAACCTTATGCCCAAGATAGTCATGGAAGAATTGGGACTGGAAGTGAAAAAGACTTATCATGATCTGTACTCTTTTGATTCAAGGAGGGTGCAATGCCTTGGGGTCATCAAAGACTTCGTGGTCACTTTATATCAGCTGCCAATGAAGAGTGTGGTCATGGACATTGTGGTAGCTGATGTTCCCCCCAAGTTTGGCATGATGTTGTCAAGATCTTGGATTAAAAGACTTGGAGGAACATTACAGATGGATCTCACATATGCAACCATTCCAATCTTCGGAGGGGAACACAGGAGGTTGTACAGAGAAGATCAGCTGGCCTACATTGTTAGTGATGAAGCAAACCCCACCAATCATCCCATCTTTGCACTTGACATTGATTTGGGGTCTAGTTTATTGCAGCTCACTAATACTCCTGAATCCCCTTTTCAAATCAGAAAGAAACCCATTTTTAATCATGAGATACCTCCTCCAACCACCTCTGTTTGGAAGATGTTCTTCGACGAAGCTTCTTCTAGTGTAGGCGCTGGCACTGGAGTGGTTTTTGTGTCACCTAGCCAGGAAACCATATCCCTATCATACAAGCTAGAATTTGAAGTTACCAACAATGTGGCAGAATATGAAGCTCTTGTTCTGGGTATGAGGGCTACAAAAGAAATGGGAATTAAGGAGGTAGCAGTGTTCAGATATGCTGAGTTGATAATCCAACATGTCAGGAATTCTTATCAAGCTAAGCATCCTCGACTCAGGAGTTACATAAATGAGGTGTGGGACCTGATTGATAATTTCTTCTCGGCTTTCAATATTTCTTTTATTCCAAGAGAGGAAAATACTTTGGCTGACTCCTTAGCTGTCTCAGCTAGTCTGTTCAGGATCCCTCTGCCGCCTAAGATCAAATATGGGGTCGAAATAAGATATAGTCCATCCATCCCGGACAATATCAAGCATTGGAGGGTATTCAAAGACGATCTTGAAATTGAAAAATTTCTTCAGTCTGTCGATGAATTTTCGGCGTTGCACATTGATCAGGATCCTGATCTCGAAAGTCACCCTCACCCTGAGGTATTTTTAAATAAAATCGCTAATCACCATATTATTCATCTGCCTAGAAATCACTTTCCGAAGGGATTGGTCCCTTTAGAAAGTCTGTTCGATGGGAATGATGTGGCAGTAAAAGGTAGGGTTTCAAATGAAGATGTTGATACCGCTGAGTGCAACATTGGCACACAGGAAGAGCCTAAGTTTGTCAAGTTGTAAAGCAACCCGACCAAAGAACAGAGGTCCGAATATATTGAGTTATTAAGAGAATTTGTTGATGTGTTTGCATGGACCTATGAATACCTTAAGACATATGACACATCTGTCATTAAACACAAGATCCCACTGAAGGAAGAGGCTAAGCCATTTAGGCAAAAGCTAAGACAGATAAATACCATGTTATTGCTTATCATAGAGAGAGAAGTGAAGAAGTTTTTAGATGCCCAAATCATTGTCCCCTTGAGATATTCTGAGTGGGTGGCCAATTTGGTCCCGATGAGGAAGAAAAGTGGAGAAATCAGGCTCTGTGTTGATTTTAGGAACCTGAACAGGAGCTCAAAGAAAGACAACTATACCTTGCCCAACATGGAACACATATTGCAGAGGGTAAATGGTGCATCTAGGATATCCATGATTGATGGTTTTTCTGGCTATAATCATATATCAGTCATGTCCAAGGACAAAGAAAAGACAACCTTCACCACTCCTTGGGGCACATTCATGTATGCCAAAATGCCTTTTGGATTAATGAATGCAGGAACAACATTTCAGCGAGCCATGGACATAACCTTCATTGGGGAGAAAGATCAATTTGTGGTGATCTATCTAGATGACATCATAGTCTTCTCCAGATCTAATAAAGAGCACCGCTTCCACTTGAGGAAAGTTTTCTTGAAATGCCGAAAGTTTGGACTATCCTTAAATCCCAAGAAATCTTTGTTTGCTATGAAGGAGGGGAATCTGTTAGGCCATATAGTATCAGCAGAGGTAGTGAGAATTGATCCTAGCAGGGTAGAGGCAATTCAAACCCTATCACTTCCCGGGTCTAGAAAAGAAGTCCAAGCTTTTTTAGGGAAGATTAACTTTCTGAGGAGGTTCGTCTCAAATTTTGCTGAGTTGGTGAAACACATCACAGCCATGCTCAGAAAGGGAAATGAAGTAAAATGAATTACTGAACCCAGGGAATCTTTTGTCCAAATAAAGAAGGCATTGACTGAGGCACCTGTGTTGATCAGTCCTAATTATTCCAAGGATTTCCTAATTTTTTCTTTTGCTTCTTTTGATACAGTAGCAGTGGTCTTATTGCAGAAAAATGAGGAAGGACGAGAGCAACCCATTTCCTTCTTCAGTAAGGCATTGAGAGATGCATAAATCAGGTACAAGATCATGGAGAAGTAGGCCTATGCCTTGGTGAAATCTCTCAAATATTTCAGAGTCTATGTCTTGCACTCAAGAGTGACTGCATACATTCCTTCAGCCTTTGTGAAGGACATCCTTATACAACCTGACATAGATGGGAGAAGAGGTAAATGGATTGCCAAGATCCCAGAGTTTGATCTGGAGATTAAGCCCACCAAGTCGGTAAAAGGGTAGGGTTTAGCCAAGCTGCTGGCTGAATCCAATTGCAAGGCCTTGGGGGTTAGCTTCATCAGTGCTTGCTCAGGAAATCAACAAACTGAGTCGCCCAACAAAGGCTCTCAGGATGGCTTATCACTAGCAGAGTGCACCTAGTACAGGGACATTTTGTACTTCCTGCAAGAGTTGAAGCCTCCTGATGGAATGGGTAAAAGAAAGGCAAGAGATTTAAAGCTCAAGGCGGTTAGATATTGCCTCATTGACCAAGTCTTGTATTGGAGAGACCCTCTAGGGGTATTTCTGAGCTGTATGAATCCGCAGGAAGCCCAGAAAGTTATGTTTTATTTCCACAATGACCTTTGTGGAGGGCATCATTTCTGGAAGACCACAACCCCCAAAATTCTTAGGGTTGGGTACTACTGGCCCACCTTATTCTCTTATGTCTGCAGAGAAGTCATAGATTGCATCAAATGCCAAAGGTTCTCAGGAAAGCAACAACTCAAATCTCTGCCACTAAAGCCTGTAGTAGCTTCAACACCCTTTCAACAGTGGGGGTTGGACTTCATTGGAGAAATTCATCCTCCTTCAAGTGGCCAACATAGATGGATCCTAACTGCAATAGACTATTTCACCAAGTGGATAGAAGCTTCCCCCACTAGGAGTGATTCACACAAAGTAATTATCAACTTATTGGAGGATATCACAGCCAGATTTGGCTGTCCTAGCAGAATTGTCACTGATAATGCTACTTCTTTCAAGTCTGAGCCTCTGGTTAAGTTCTGTGAGTAGTTCAAGATTTCACTAATTCACTCCACTCCTTATTATCCTCAAGGAAATGGACTGGCATAATCTTCCAATAAAATCCTAATTAAGCTCATTAAAAGATTATTGGAAGACAATAAGAGGGCCTGAGATTCAAAGCTCAAATTCACTCTATGGGCCGATTAAGTGACAATAAATAAATCCCTGGGCACCTCACCTTTTCAACTTGTTTATGGGACGAAGGCTATTTTTTCCACTTAGCTCACTTTACATGTAGTGAAATTATTTCAGGATCATGAAGGAGAGCCTGACCATATGGTCAGAAGGATTCATCAAATGGTGGAAGTACAACATATCAGGGAGAAGGTAATGGACATAGCTCATAGTCATCAGCAGAAGATCAAGCAGGCCTTTGACAAGAAGGTTAGGAATAAGGAATTCGAGCTGGGTGATTTGGTGCTTAAGTGGGATGCACCCAGGAAGGATAGGGGAAAACACAACAAGTTTGATGCCCTCTGGATCGGGCCCTTCAAAATCTATGAAGTATTATTAAATAACACATACAGGTTGCAAGATTTGGAGGGTGAAGAAGTTTTTAACGACCTAATAAATGGGCATTTCCTGAAGAAATGTTTTGTTTGAGCCTTAGACGATTCCTCTGTTTTTTGTAAATATTGTTTTTCCATTTATTTTCGGCTTAATAAATGACTCCATAGCCCAACAACAAGGCACTTGAACTGCAGAAGGAGTTTTTAGAGCATCACAAGGACATCTCTATACCCCATGGAGCCTAATGTTAGCACAAATTCTGGTATGGGTCGTTTTCTCTCCTAAGTCGAGCCCATGGTGCAAAAGGCGAAGAGGCGGGCTAAAAACCCACTAAAGAGAGATTATTCGTAGCTTGTGCTAAGAAGTGCCCAAGTGCATATCTTAGAAAATCTCGTTCGGAGTTCAAAGTCAAGCGAGTAGGAGGAGATCTGTTTTCATCGGCCAAGTTTCGTCGAGGAAGAAGATCGACGATCAACGAGAATTCACGATCAACAAAGTTGTACGAGGATTAGTGGCGATGACATCACCTATATCACATAAGTGATCAGGGGCTGTCCATTTCAGCAGACACAGGTGGCATGCGATCGATCTTCGTCGCGTTTTGGTTACCAGGACTTCGAAGAGCAAAGGAGTAGAACTCCCGATGGGCGAATTCCTGAAAGAATCTGGTCCATTGATCATGGAGTAGTCTCATCCGTTTATCAGGGATGACTCTCGGTGCATGGAGCTAAGGAGCGGGCAGATCTAAGTGGCCAGGATCTGCATGCCTAGATCTATGGCCAGGGTTCCATTCCGGACCTGCTTTGTCGTTCTACCTTTAACAAGGGGGGGGGTCCGAAATTGAGTGCGCATCTCTCAACGGTCTGGATTTGGGAGCCCAGATCTATGATCAAGGTTGGATTCCAGACCCCCTTTGCTTATCTACCTTTAATAGGGGGGGGGGGTTCCAGAATTGGTGGCTTAAAGAGGGTCCCCCTATCATCTCCTCACAATTGCCTCCACCTTTCTTCCTCCATCTGTCTTCCACCCCATATCTCACCTCCACTCAGCACCATCCCGACCCACCTTATTCTCGTTTCAACATCTTTCCTTCCGACACATGTCCCTCTCCTTTCTGCATCACTCCATCATAAGCAATGCATCCTCCCTCGACCAATCATGTCCCATCACCTCCTCATTCGTTGTTTCCCCTCATCCCTACCTGGTCACCACTCATCCACCACTTCCAATCACGTGACCTAGTCTTCGCACCAGCCTCCATGCCTTATCATTAGGCCGTTCAACCGATCCAAGTGGCAGCATGAGAGGGACTCCATGGCCCAAGAGTGCAGAGTTGGCCGGGCCATTCCCAATCCCAAGGAAGTAGTTATTGAGGTGGTTGGCGGTGGTTAGACATCGTCTCCACCATAAATGGAAAGTCTAGAAAGGGACCTGAGACAGGTCAATTATTTTGCAGGGTTTCCAGGAGCTTGGTTGCGTCTGACACAAGCGCACGACCGTCCAAAGACTGCAGGTGCAGTCTATTAGTAAACATGCAGACGTAATGTTTTTAATGATAAGTCTCATTTTTGCTGTTGTTATTGGCTTTGGGTATATGTAGGCAATTTTGCCATTTTTGTAATCTATCGATGGTAGAGATAAGCTCCCGACTGTAAAGCTTTAACAAAGCCTCTGGTTCTCTGGTTATACATTGATATTTTGAGATTTCTTGTTTAATGGTGGCCAACCTCCTTTTCTCCTTGTTCCTCTAAATCTGAAATCCCGGGTATGGATGATCCAGTCGGGTGTTGCTGTAACTATATGATGTATGTTTGATTGTATTAGTTCTGCAATGTTTGAGGTTTAATTTAAAGTTTCTCTGGTCTAAGAGGATCTCATATTTGAGACTTTTTCCCTTTCTTTCTCTCCACTTACTCACCACTATGCAAACTTACTGGCTTAAGTTAAATCAAGACCTCACATGTCCTTGTTGTTCCAGCCCAGTTTTCTGAGTGAGTGATATTGTTCTGAGTTTACTTCCATTTGATCACCCCCTTTATAAGAAAACCGTGACATAAAATGATGGGCATCGGACTCTGCTCCTGCTGCAATCCAGGAGTGACTTCCAATGCCAACACTTTGAAATCCCAACACTTAGTCATTTTTCAAGTTATGTTGAAGTCATGTTGCGGGAGTCCAATATGTTCCAGAACCACAACTCTCTATATCCCATGTCTCACAACATTCAGAACGACCCATCTATCTCCACATCCTCCAAAATGCACCATCTATATTTTTCATACTTACCCATTTTCTTAGAATGTAGATGCGGGATATAAGACACCCAATCCCCTAAGTACATTTTTAAGAGATGGTGTATTAAATTTTCACTTTTCCTCAACCATATCAAAGCCTCTTCTCTAGCGCACCATCGTCTTCTTCTCGTCAATATATTTCCAACAACTGTAATCATGCTCAATTCTGAGCTCTAGATCAAACGTTAGAGCCTTCTGAAGTTTTTGGGTCTCTAGTGTTCGAATCCACCTCATTTCCATGTGGCTCCCCATCACTCGAGCCCTCTTACGTGGCACTAACATGGCACCTACCACCTAGCCCATCAGATCCTCCGGGTCAACAAATTTGATCAAGTGGGGCCTATCTTCATCGTCGTTGAGGTTCCTCTTCCATGGAGTATGGAACACCTTAATTGCCCATCTTCAATGATGAACTCTTATGGGATCATCTCCATATCCGATGGCTCTAGGGTTTCTGGAATCAATGAATCTGATTGTGTTGATGATTCTATCATGAACGATGATTAACATCTGTCCCAACACTTACTCACTAGGAGAACAGGTGGGACCCATGACATATCGACAACTGATATTTAATCTCCCGTACTTGCAAATCAATGGCTTATTCTAGGGAGACATCCTGATAGAGTCCTCGAGCATACTATTAAGTTGAGGTTACCTAAGATCGGTGGATGGATGGGTGACCCTTAGAGAGAAACATATCTCTCAATGATTGATATGCATCTGGGATGTCATCAGATGAGGTTCAAGGATTAGGATAGTCATAGGTCTACTTCCAGGATTCATTATGATCTCTTGGTTATACCCTTGGGGATAAACAACACACTAGTCACTTTCCAATCTTGTAGGTAGTGGCAGAGGCATCTATTTTCATTATTTTATGCTCTCATTATATACAACAAGACATGGGAGTTTCACATGAGTTAGTTGCATGAGACATGTGGCATTAGGTCCATGTAAGAGGTCTTTCATTTGGACCATATGATCAATGCCAAAAATGCACAGGAGAAGATCCATAATCTGTTGGATCGGTTCATGGATATTTCGATAGGAATTGGGAGTGATGGAATTCCAATTTGGTGGTGGGATCCTGGCATTCATCAGAGTGATAGAGTGATTTAGATGAGGATGGTGAACGATAGAGTCAAGGCAGTGATTGGTCAGGTGGATTCTTGTATTATCACCTTGCATATTATTTCTAGGAGCAGAGAGCATTTCACATCATTCAAGTAGGCCTGAGAGAGGTTTGCATGGAGGGGCTTCGGAGATGATGTAGAGGGAGATATGAGGGACTGTATGACTTGCCAGCAGAGTAGTTCAGGGCACACTCATCCCACAGGATTGACATAGTCTTTGGCCATTTCTGGGTGAGAGTGGGAGAACACATTGATAGATTACATCACAGGTTTACCAAGAGTTCAGTGGAAAAATAGTATGAATGAAACAATTGACCAATTCACACACTTCCTAGTGATTTCTTCGGAGTATGGGAAAAAATAGGTGACATAGCTATCTAGTGGGAAGATGTTCGGAGTCCATGAGAAAACGGAAGTCATTTCCATTGATCAATATATATTTCCTTTTTCGATATTTGAGATCAAGTATGGCAGTGGATTTGCAGGATGTAACTTCACCTGGATGCCTATTCCAATTACTATTCATGGTAGTAGATTCAACCCTTACATGTATTTCATCTTGTATTTCCAGGAGAGGAGGATGCAGAATCATCGTGACGATTGGACGGTTATGATCATAGTGGCATAACATCAACATGGTGGTTCCTTTCTGAGATTAGATTGGGACCCTAGGATTTTGGTATTAGACAACTCAACAGATGACACAGAGGCAAGAGTCAGTTTTTTCTTTCATGAGATTGGTTCCCTAATAGAGAAGTTCTTTGAGGGGTTGATCGATTTGTTGCAATATCAATTTTCTCTACTTATTGACATTATTCAGGAGGTTTATTATGTCAGTATCTTACTAGACCACGCTTTGAGTGGATGGTGCTTCACATCTTCTAGGTTGGTTTGGGACCTTTGTATCATTTTCAGTTTTAGTTTGGTTCATTTGATGGAGTGTTAGGTTGTGGTGGCATTGCTTGAGGACAAGCAATATTTGGGAAGGGAGGATTGTAATGCCCCCATTTTTGGGTTCCCCTGTTCTATAGTTGGGGATAATTTCTGAGGCTATGTCAGCCTAAAAAGAAGGGCGAGGTTATATTATTAGTGATATTTGAGGATTTGGAGGAGTTATATGAGGCCCAACCTATTCATTTTACAATCATTCATCATCAAGATCACTTCCGCACAATTCATTCTTGGTTTCGTGGCATTCTGATGATTCCCGCAATTTGGGGTTATTATTGAGCATAATTTAATTAAATACATCGATGGTGTTATTTAGATCACATTATCTGAAGGAATACCTTAGTGTAATAGCTCATTGGAATTGGGACAAAAATATCTAAAGGTAGGGATGATGAGAAAGGGACTTCTGGCATTCAAGAATGTCTTACAATTCAATTAATCACTTTTCAACATTAAAAAGGGGTTAAAAAGGGTTATAAAGTGATTTTAATCTTTAAGTTAAAGGGAAATAAGGGTCATGTGGATTTTCTCAAAAAAGAAAGATTTAGAAGGGGTTCAAAGAAGTATAAAGGAAGGGTAGCACTTCACCTTCCTCATTATGATTTGATCTCTTATTTGGAGTGCTCTTGGAGCCAAGGTTTTCGTTAGGGTTTTGGAAATCCCTTCCACTGTTGGTTTGGTTTCAGTGATGCAACATCCACCCTAGCTAGAAGAGAGGGGAATCTATCTAGGATTCCATTGGAGCTTCATCTTATTGTAGGTTATCTTCAGTTTGGGAGGTGCAACGCGTTATCCCCTATTTCTAGGGATAGCTAAGGAGATGATGTCTTGAGGCCCTTAGGTTGCAGACATGGAATACTGTTGATTTGGTGTTTTGACTATTTTTCCAATGACCAAATTCTTTTTGCATATGAAAATTATACATTCTTTGCTCTTATTTAGCCATTTTTAAAGGTATTATCAAGCTTTGTGAATCAATTCGCCATGAAACAACACGAGGTATGTGTATTCATCATTTTGCAATGGTTTTATGTTAATTCATCTTCAATTGAATGATTACAATGTTCTAACGTTTCTTGTTTGCTTGCAATAGGCCAAAATCGTGATCCGACCTTCCATCCAATCCTTCGTCCAGTACTTCGTCCGACGCTCCATCTGACACTCGGAGCACAGTGGAGTTGGCAGTTGGAATATTGATGAGCTTCGATGGGTGAATTAGGAACATGGGTTTTGTGCCCACTCATGCCCTCCAACTCTTGAGCTTGTCACATTCATACTTGGGTAGTTGTAGCGGTCGCTATTTTGAGCGAACAAGGTTGTTGGGCAAGATGATTTCTGTTAATGAGATTTAATGTATTTCTATTTTTAGAAAGTATCGACCCTTCTAGTGGTCGACCTCTCAAGCTCTGTATAAATCTATGAATACTGGCTGTATATTCCACGAAGAGACACATGTTTTATTTCTATACACAGACATTATCTTCAATTTCGCTATACACTATGTTTTTGATGATCAATGCCAATGTTTCTTTAAGTCTGTGACTGTGTTTATCTATTGAATTAGTGCCATGACCTTTTGGGGGGCCCACCAATGGTTTGGTTAGTTGTTCATATCAATATATATTTGCATCTGTATATTTTCCTTTCATATCTCTTCAATTTGAATTTCTTGTTTAAATAGTGTCATTGTATATCTCTTCTAACTTGCATCACACTTCCTGAATTTTGTGTGTATCATAGAGCATGTGTGGACATCCATGTTTACTTGCTTATATTTTGATTTCTAACATTTTGATTGCAGGTTGTAATTTGTTTTCTTATAAATTGTTTAATTATGCCATCATGTCTCTTTTTCATAAGTTGTAAATCACTCTGCATAATAACAATTTATACAGAGTCCATGTTTACTTGTTTATATTTATGTTCTTAACACTTTGCTTGTAGTTTGTAGTTCACTTGTTTAGAAGTTGTTTAATTATGCTATCATGTATTTTCCTCTCTGTTTCATAAAGATGTAAATCACTTTGCAGAGTAGCTATTTAGATAGTGTTCATTTATCAAGTTGTGGTTTTCAAATACTCTCTGCAGGTTTGCTTAACTTGTTAATCTTGTTTCTAGCATCAACATGATAAGATAGAAGTTGATTTTGAGTTATGATCTTCAATGGTAGCTTAGTTAATTTTAAGTTATGATTTTTAATGAGATCCTAGTTATGAATTTGAATTATGATTTCTAATTAGTATTAGTTATGAGTTTGCAGGTTTGCTTGAATTATTGATTCTGAACATAGTATTTTCCAGTATTAGTGTGATAGAGCGAATGATTGGTGATTGAATCTCTTCTGCACAATGTTTGTAGATCATATGGATTCCAAGAACATCTAATGTTACTTTTATGATGGAAAAGCTTTCTATATACTGCCTTATCCATACTTTGCATTTCTCCATAGAAGTTAGCATTGAGTTAATTCCACTTGAATTGTCATTAGTGGTCATATTCCATCATGATGTAATTCGCTACCGTAGACACAATCATCACATTTGCATACTTTCACAACACTCTTGCTTTCAGTTAGGTAGATTAGGGTTTATTCTTTGTAAGATAGAAATAATTGCGAGTTTTTACTTTAAGAATAGAGTTCACTTGTAAAGATAATTCTGACAGATTATTTGTTTATTCAGAGATTGCTTGTTCATTCAGAGATAGATTATTTGTTCTTTTCTTATTTAGAGATAGATTAAATAGTTCATAGTCCTAGATTCCTCAAAGATCATTAGTTAAAAGTTGCTTTGTATATTTAACATAAAATATGCTGTTTAATGGATTTTAAAAGCCATATTTTTAAAGTAGAATTGTAAATTGAAAAGAGTGTTGATCCCTAGGGTAGACCATCTCCTTAGCTAGGTAGTCTTTCCGTTAGATTTTCTTTCTGCTTTGACTCATACTGTGTCACAACTCTAAGTTTACTTACCCCAGGTTGATAAATTAATTAAGGGAAATTAGTACATATAGTTTACCCATAAAGTACCGAGAGGCATCCCAATGCACAAATCCCTTCATTCACCATACATCACCATTCAACAATGGAAAACCATCCACCACACTTGGCATGGATCACAGAGGATATCGAGTCTTTCTCCACGAGGTAACAAATATGGTATTGTGTTAAGTGTCATTCTAATAATTCAAGCATTTTGAATGTGTTTCAAAAAGTCCTTTCTTGATTTTGAAAACATTTGCTTGGAAATTATGTTTTTTTCCCTATTTCACCTTGGTGAGTGTCATGATTTCCTAGTAAGTAACCACCCTCAGGGAAAGGGTTTCTACCTGTGGATCTCCTTGAAGGGTCATCATACCATTCCCACTCATACTTGCCACCTTCCATGAATTCTTTCCCTTCGTTTCCCAATATTTTATGTCTTCAGGCTTATTAACCCAAGAAGGGCATGTACCTCGTTTCATGGGAAGAAGGGGATAAAGGTCCAAAGGTGGATGTAGCTGGAAAAATTGAAAATCCAAATCATAACCTTCTAGATGGCCACCCAAGAGGTATTGAGAATGATGAAATGTTTCTCTTAAAAAAATGGAAGACCTGCAAAAGCAAACTCACATTATATAGATGTCCCGCTTGTTGAGGTGTGTACATGTATGTGGTGTCCCTTTCTTTCCTCGCATATGGAACTCTGTGTACCTCTATCTTCAAGTGATGTTTCGGTACTATTTTATTTCCATGTCTTATAGTACCCAATTTTTTTGGGCTTTAATTAATTAATGACAAAAGAATGGGCTTGGAAAAATGTTGCATTGCGGATGAAGGGAAGCACACCCTTGACAAAGGAACCCATAAATGAGACATTACAAGCCCTTGTATGTCATGAAACCCCATACCTATAAGTCTAACCTCCATCCACTTCACATTCACTGCATGACATAAAGATGTTTCTCCTTGGAAAATTCCCCTACTTGAGGAATTGGTTTAGCCAATAGTGCACTATGACACCCTTCCCATATCTAAATTTGGAAAATTGTATAAGGTCTTTGAGCATATGTTTATTTTGAAAAGGGGGAATTTGATGCACATGTTCAGGTGGTTCTTTTATTAGATATGACTTACTTGGCATGATATTATGACTTGTGGACCCTTGGAGGGCATACTTGCTTGTCTTTGCAGGTCCTTGAAAGGTGACAACTTGATTTTGGAGGCACAAGGTCACTTGGACCTTCACTTGGGGCATGAAGCCCACATGATGGATGATTGCGTCCCCTCTTCTAGGACAACTTGGATGAGGGATGTTTCCTTTGGAGGCACTTGAGTGTCCCTTGGAGGTGACTCACTAGCCTTCCCAACCCCAACGTTTTCCTTTGGATGCCTTATCTCTCTTATGGGGTATGCCGTCACATTTGGGAGGCTAGGGTTTTGGTGGTGTTGGTGACTTGATGATGACTTGGCATGTTTTGATGAAGGAAGACCCTTTCACCATGAAGATGTGGCCTTTGGAGGCCCAACATCTCCCTCAAATAGCTCAACGATTTTCTCATTATGCCAAAACGTCACCCCTAGTGGGCATGACGTCATCTTTTTAGGGCTTGTTTATTTTGTAAATTAAAATTATAATTTGTAAAGGGGAAAATTAGGAGGTCAGCCTCCCTAATTTGTGTTTTACCCTAAAGTATGTGTACAAAATTGGTTTACAAGGTCTTGTATAAATAAGACCTTGCCACTTTGCTTTTAGACATAACATACTTGAGAATTACATAAGTTTTGGGCTGAAATTTTTTCCCTACTTGGGCAATTCACACACTCTCTCTCTTATGCTATTTTGGATGCTAGTTTCTTGTCCTTTGTGGAAGAAGTGGTGCACTATCTCTCTTGGATGCTTTCTCTTTCTTTGTGGTGGAAAATTCTTGGTAAAGAGGGTTTAATCTTGCTATCTCTTGAAATTGGTAAGGAAATTTTGCATATTGTTAGTTTTTCTTATTGTTTCATCTTCATTATTGTCTGAAACCTCGGAGGAGTATAAAGGCATGCACCCTCCACTAAGGTCCATTTTTTTTTGTCTTGGAGAAGCTATTTAACAAGGTTGCTAGGAGGAGTAAAATGGATTACACCCTCCTAGATTTACCTTGTCAGCCGTGTTTTCCCTAGGGAGTCAAAAGGATTACACCCCTTAGGAGGTAACACAACTAGATATTACAACGAGAGAACCCGTAACCCAATTGATAAAGGAACTAGTTTAATTTGCATTGGAGAAATAAAATCATTGCATTGGAATACGTGGAAAATAGATATTTTTCAATTGTTCAAGTTGGAATCAATCTTGCATGCTTAAGGCTTCTTTATTCCCCAAGGGCATCTAGCTTGACCTTGTGGTTCTCTTTCTGTTATAAACTAAAAGCTACAACCATTAGGGATGCAACCAAACACTCTTTAATCATCTTTTGTCACTTTTTCTACCACTGAAAATTGCAAGTAAATAGTGCTAATTATTCTTCTAGTCAAGGGATTTCATTTAAGTACTGCTTTTCTTATGAATTTTAGTAGCTATAACTTGCTTCTATAGAAAAAAAATTCTACAGCCACAAGGATTCCCTAATAGATTTATGATAGCATCATTTTGCAGCCCTATTTTTCCATTAAAACTTGTGTTTAAGTATTGGGATATTATCTATATGATTAGGCCTTGATTACCCAATAATTATTTGATGTTTTGGATGGTTGATTTTGCAGGCAATAAATTATTTGTTTTCTGATATATATATTTCCATACATCTGAAATTTGGGACAGAAATCTTATCTTGATAATACCCCATTGAGTAAGGATTGGTATATGATCATTTTTCTTGTTCCGGGCAATGATAACATTGTTTTGCAGATACTCAACACTTGACAACCATTCTCCCTCCACAAGACTCTTCTCCAAGCCCTACATTCATCTCCAAACTTGAACTAAAGGGGTTTCACTCATCATAACATAAATTTCCATCTCAATCCCCCTAGGGTCATCAATATTCCCCCCTTGTGTTGATTTATCATCACTAAAGCGAGGGGAGTGTCTATCTAAGGTGACAATGGGTAGGTACTCCCATAGTTGTCACACTTCCATGGATTGGGTTGGGATTTTCCCAATCTATAGATTGTGCGATAACACAACGATTTGGCTTGGAGGATCTTAGAGCTATTTGAATGAGCCAATTTACCTTTCCTACAGGGTCGTAGACATTTGAGGAGGATGTGGGGTTTGGTTGGAGGCTCGTGGAATTTTGTGAGGTCTGTGGGGGTTTCTAGATGGCTCGAACTTCTTCCTGTAGTAGGGTCGATAGCCAAGGAGAGGCCATGGTGGCCTTTTGAGCGGCCAAACCACTGCTTTGCAGATTTGTGGACCATAGGAGGGGGCCGTGAGGGTCTTTACATGGTCCGAGGGGCACTTGAGGGGAGTTGTGAGCATCATTGGGTAGAACTGTGAGGATTTTGCAGGCTGTGATGAAAGAGAGAGGGCCGTGGGGCTACCTCTTAGCATTTGGAGAGGATGGATTGAGGCTGGGTGGCAACCTATAGACAGATTGGGGGAAGAACCATCTTCAATTGAGGAGACTATGACATCATCTCAGATTTTGACTTGATTTCTATATTTTTTACTGTTGTATTGTAACTGCTATAGCAACCATTAGGGATCTATCATTGTTGTGTTCCAGATACCATTTATAATAAAAATTCCAAGGTTGTCTCTTATATTCTTTGTGTACTTGTATTTCTTACTACATGTTTGATGAAATGTCCACTAGTAGAACACATGCAAACTATTTGAAGAAAGTTGTCAATCAACTTGTAGTTTAAAAACATATGTAATGCAAAGTATTTGAAAAAATCCCATAAAAAGAAATAACATCATTGGACAACAACCATAATATCCTAGCCTATATCTATTGGGGATATTACAACACCTTCAGTCCAAATGATCTCTTAGCCAATCCCAAAATCGAGCACCATTTCTCTACAACACAAAGGAAATACAGTGCTCAACTCTGAAATTATGATGGAAACAAGCACTAATCCATTAGATCTAATACCAAAAGATTAGGACACATTAAAAGACACATAATTCACATTCTCAAATATGAAATAAAACTCATATATGGAGATCTCGGGCGAAGAGGGGCAAGCTGATTGGTCCTTAGAATAATATATGCCTTGGAAGTCAGGACAAAGAGCCTCAAAGGTTGTTCAGGAAGAAGAAGCTCAAAAAGACATTGTTCTCGGGTCACATAAAACCCTTCCAAATATGTTGGGAGGGGGATATAGGAAAGCGAAACCCAAGAGTGGAAATGCTGTGAAGAAAGGGAGTTCCCATTCAAATCCCTTGAAATGATGATTGTGGTCTCCTAGAACTCTAGGGGGTTAGGAAGCACAACAAAGACCCTGACTGTCAAGGACTTGATAAAATCAGAAAATCCTAGTATCCTCCTTCTTCATGAGACCAAGGTGAAAACATATGAAGTTTAAAATTTAGGGAATTGCCTTTGGAAGTCAAGTAACCTCATTTTTGAAGATGTCAGAGGAGCTTCAGGAGGACTTTGCACACTTTGGAGCGATCAAGAGGTAATACTTGAACATCATATCAATTCTCAACATTGGATTCTAACTTAGTTCTATCACATGCATAGAAGTTCTATATTCCCAATAATAAATTTATATATGCTGGTTAACCCAAGTGAAAAGTCATAGTGCTGGAGGTCGCTAGCCAATTTGAAGAGAACACGAATAATAGAGAATGGTATAATAACCAGAGATCTAAATACAATTAGATCCAACACTGAAAAGAAAGGGGGTATTTTTGGTAGAGACCCTTTTCGTACCAATCTAGAGGATATTATCTCATATTGGGACATGTTAGACACTCTCCCTCAATGTGGTTCATTCACCTGGACTGATATGAGGGCCAGTCTAGGGTTTTTTATGGCTCATTCAAATTGTTTTCTTGTACATAGAAACCACCTCCATAAATAAATCCTCCATTAAATCCTTTATTTTTCCTTCCATCATTTTCGACCACAAACCTATCTCCCTTAATCTCCAATCCCTCCCAACCCCCCCCGTCCTCTCCACTTCATATTCAACCCTCTTTGGATGCAACATCAAGAGGTGGTGTTGTGGGTTGAATCCACTTGGAATACTTGAATTCCTGGGACCCTAGTCTTCGTATGGGAGAAAAACTAGCTGTGGTTAAATAGGTTTTAAATCAATGGGACAAGCACTCCTTCATATCCTCGATTATTGAAAAAATTCAAATAAAGAAAAATCTGGAGGATTTTCAAAATAATATAGAGAAAAAAGAGGTCACTCCCCAAATTCGGAAAGAGGAAGTCAACCTTCAATGTAGTTATCATAATGTATAAGGAAAGGAAGAAGAGTTCTGACGACTCAAATCCCGTAGATTATGGCTTCAAGATGGGGATAAACATACAATTTTTTTCATAATCAGGCCACTTACAAGAAGCTTTGGAATAATGTGTCAAAATTCACTTTAGAATATGGAACCATAGTGACAGACTTCACAGAAATGAAAAATGCTGCAATATCTCATTTTGAAGACCTATACATTTAGAGAGAAGAAGCCAGCCAATCCAAAATTGAAACCATGCTTGAGAATATTCCCTCTAAAATAAACAATGCATAAAATTCTTCCTCAATAGACCCATTTTAGAAGATTAAATCCATTCATCCATATGGAGTCTAGATCTGGATAAGGCCCCTGGACTGAATGTATTCACCATCTCCTTCTATTGCTTCTTCTGAAAACTGATAAAAATGACCTCAAGCGCATGCTTCATTTACCTGGGGGGAAATACCAACTCCTCTTTCCTTGCCCTAATTCCCAAAGAATCCAACCCAACCTATTTTACCTGCTTTAGGCCCATATATTTATGTAACTCCTCCTATAAAATCTTGACCAAGACCATAGCTACTAGGCTAAATAAATTCCTCCCCAATATCATCTCTCCCAACCAAGGTGGATTTATGTAAGAAAGACAAATAATAGACAACATTGTGCTAGTACAAGAAGCCATATATTCCAGTGTGCAATCCAAAGGAAAATGTATGGTTATTAAAATTGACGTGGCTAACTCTTTTGATCGTGTCAATCATGACTTCCTTTTTCAGGTGATGGAGAGGTTTGGATTCAACTCATCCTTCATTCAATGGGTGGATGCTTGCATTGGTAATCCTTGGATATCTCCCCTTGTAAATGGAAGACCCATATGTTTCTTTCAGGATAACAAAGGAATTCATTAAGGATTCCCTCTTTATCCTCTCTTACTCATTATAGTGGTTGAATTTTTGAGTAGGAAGCTTGAGAAAGAAAGATCTTGGAAAACTTCCATGATTGTAAATAGCCAGAGGAGTGAGGAACATGAACCACTCTCAGTTCACTGACAACAACTTGTTATTAGGAGGGGCTTTGATTATTATAACAACTATATTTAAAAGAATATTGGATTCCTTCCTTGATGTTTCTCTAGGGGCAGTAAACAACATAAAATTACAAATATATGGATGGAATACTTCCACTTGAGTTATGTGAGCAATTTATCAAATCTTCCAATTATTGCTTGCAAAAAATTGGGCTCCTTTCCAATATTTGGGCATTCCCATCTCCCTTAAATCATCTTACACACAAATCTGGTAACAAATTTTTGGAAAAAATCATCAAGAAGCTCACCCAATGGGGTTGCCAATGGATGAACCCCGTAGGAAGATTGATCCTTATAAAATGTGTCCTCTTGGTTCTCCCCCTATATCAATGATCAACAATATTGGCCCCTAAAGGAATAACAAAAAAAATATCTATGAAAAGAAGGACCTTTCTTTGGCATGATGGGAAGGCAAATAAAAAAAATTTCCATCTTGTAAATTGGAACCAATTTACAAACTGTAAAAAACATGTAAGACTGGGAATCAGGGAACTAGAGCTCATGAATTTAGCAATGGGTGCAAAAATTTCGCAGAGGGTTGTCACTAGGGACATGGCTTGGGGGAAACATGACTTGTGGAAGAAATAATTCACCGGTACATGGGTAAGATGTTTGGATTACCCACCAAAAACCAATTCTGGTTTCCCCATATTCAAACTTTTGCTTGCAACTAGACCAATAAATAATGAAAAGTTGAATTGGATACCAGGAAATAGCCAACAGACTAGACTGTGGGAAGATAAAATTATGGAATCAAGTCGTCTTGATCAACTAAAATTGCTACAGCCTCTTTGTGATTAGCTGGAGATTCAGGGCCTCTCATCACTCTCAGATCTTTCCTCTTGGTCTTGGGATGGATCTTGGTTAATATGGATCAATCCTCATCCTCCTCCCCACCTCTCCCCCTTATTTTCTGAGCTGATCTCCTCTCTTCAAGGATGTGCCCCATGCCACCAAAGGTTAAAAGATATGCGTGGATGGGGAAATGTGTATTACACTATAAGCTATGGGTACTCATTTCTAGCAACAATGAATCATTGTCACCCTCGATCTAGCACATGGAAAAATACTTGACACATTGATGGGATTCCCAAAATAAACTTTTTTTGTTGGCTCCTAGCACATAAAAAAGTCCTCACTGCAAAGAATCTAAAAAAGAGAGGTATATGTGGCCCATATTGATGCACAATGTGTCAAAGCGAAGAAGAGACACTTCGACATATTTTTATTGAATGTAATTATGCAAAGGAAACTTGGAACCATGTGTTGGTAAGTCTAACACAAAGGTTCTGCTGGACACAAACTAGTGCAAACTTATTTAATCGATGGGGCAATCATTGTACGGGAAGCTTCAAAGAAAAGCCATTTTTTAAAGATATTGGGATGCCCTTCCTAAATACATTTCCTGGAGCATCTGGCTTACTCACAACAAACATATATTCAATGATGAAACCCAAAGCTCTAGAATTGCAACCTCGAAGGACTGCACCCTTCTAACTGAATACATGAGAAATCAATTGTTGGACACACCTACCACACTTAGAGGGGGTGGTGAATGAGTGTGAGACTCTTTTTCCCAAAACTTCCCTCTTGCACAAAAACTCATGAATTAGCATTCAACATTTATTCATTACCCATTGCTGTCATTTATAACTAGTTAGATGTGAGCACATATCAACAACATATCAGCAACATATATCAACAATATATCATCCACAAGTCATCATCACAATGAACACAAAGAACACAAGATGTATGTACAATTTTCTTTTTATTACAGACTACAATCCTTGGGGTTTATCAACAACAACTGAATAGAGTACAACTCTACAAGAGCACAAGCTCTATATGCAAGACTCAACTTACATTCTCAGCACCAACTGAGATGAGGCAACAATCCTCAACATATATCAATCTGTCAACAAGTACACGACCTGTCAGTAGTGCAACTCGCGTGTGCACGCACCCTGGATCACTACAACCCACGTGTGAACGTAGCCAATGTATAATGTAACAAGCATATGCTTCTAAGAAACTAGGGTTTTGCCTTTCTTCACATGCTCATATCCTCTGCAACCTGCAATCACTTTCTCTTCTGTCTTCCACTGTCCAAACTGACTCATAGCCAGTCACAACACATCAAAGCTCTCCAATAGCTTGCTCATGCTCCACAACAAATCAATATGAATGCTATCTCAATCATGTATAAATAACTAGTATACCATAGCAATCATGTCACTACTGAATCACAAGAGTGCTGCTCACTCCATCAACCAAATCAACCAAATTGAGCCACATCATAGAAGCCATACAAGGAATTCCCTAAGCATTCACAACACATCAAACAATAATATTCATCAAGACAATAATGTAAACATACCAGTGTCTCAGTGATAGATCTGAGGCCATAGAATGCAGATCTGGAACCTGCCTCATCATCCAAGAGCTTGACACAGGCTCAAACAAAAATATCCATGATTTTATCCACTCCATGCTCCTTGTACACAGTCATCCTGTGTGTACACTCACCCTATACACAACCAGCTCATGTGTACACTCACCCTATACATAGACAACCCGCGTGGACATCAGAAAATTGGGTTTTCTGTGAATCCAAGATTTTTGCCGTCAAGATCTCCGATATTGCCAAAACTTTGATGCGTCCATGAGATCCTCCTCTTGCTCTCTTCCTCAAAATAGATCTTCAATCATGCTCAAGATATCCACATCAATAGGATGCTCTCACAAGAAGCTCTCCATCAATACTCCACAAGATATTCACAAGAAGCTCTCCATTGATCCACAAAAGAAATCTCACCAAATGTACTTTTTACAAGAGATCCTAGCTTCTTATTTATACTTTCATCTTCTAGGTCACTTAACCCATTTTTAGGTTACTTAACCCATTTCTAGGTCACTTAACATATTTTCCTTATTTTAGGGTTAACCACTTTCCATGAATAGAAAGTTC
>ML786265.1:289634-330106 GCA_009831015.1 Picea engelmannii | reverse complement strand
ACTTTCCATGAATAGAAAGTTCTCCAATACTTTATCATTTAAATATTCCTTCTTGATTTTGTCACTTCATTTTATCATTTAAATAATATTTCTTGATTTTGTCACTTTACTTTATCATTTAAATAATTATTTCTTCTTTTCAAGCACCTTGACTTCTTTGACCTTTTGGGGCATCAAGCCATCATATGGGGGTCCTTCAACTTCGTAGAGCCATAAATCTCAAACCGTGAGGAGTTATGTGACATTCCACATACCACCGGAAATGGCATGTCAATCACTATCCATCTAGGATAGTTTCACCAACAACTTCATTGATCTTCATCTCATTAATACACCTGGAAGAATGGGTCCTCCAACCATTCTTTTAGGATAACTCAATCCGTAAAGCATCTTCCCGTGAGGGATTTCACCATAAGGGGACCACTTTGGAGTTCATCCATTTGTGCACCTTATCAACCATGATAAGACAATAATGATTCATCTTTGCATCAATTCACCACTGCATCATATATATAAACTATGCATCATGTATCAACTCATTGATCCATCTTCATCAATGCATCATATCAATGATCCATCTTTATCAATTGGTTTCCACTTGGACATCTATCATTCTCATCAAGGCATATTCATTGTTCATCAATCATCAATCAATCAATCACTTGACATCAATCAACGACATCAATCAAACCAAACCATTTGCATCAATGACGTATGATCCAACATCCCAAATAATCAAACCATTGGCATCAATGACACCATGATCCAACATCAACTGCATTAGAATGCTCAACATATGGAAATCAATGAATAAAGTTGGTTGCATCTCTTTAAACTGGGAAGTATTTAAATTTCCTCTAGAAACCCCATCAAACCCACTCCGAAATGGGATTTATGAATGGAAGCTGAAGAATTCAAGGAATGGATAACAAAACAGAGTGACACCATTCTTTTCTTTGATGGTGCATCCAAAAGCAACCTAGGGGCGACATGAGAAAAGGGAGTAATTTTCAAACTTGAATGACATTATTCCATCAAATTCCCATGGGGAATAGGTTCCAAAACCAATAATGAAGCAGATGCACTAGATCTCTACACATGCCTAATATTGGAATGCTCAGAAGGAATTCAAGATCTTACTTTATGTGGGGATTCCATTCTGATCGTACAAGCTTTGATCAAATAACCTAAAGCAGGGGGTAATTTTTTTTAGGAAATGAAGAACACTTACATGCTAAACCTAACAGAAGAGAGGAAGAAATATTTAATCAAGAAAGTAAATGACAAAGAAAACACACAGTACATAGAGATTTTACCTTAGAAACCCAAATTGAAAAAACCAACATTCCTTGAGCATTCTGCTCTCTTGTTGTCTTATTCATTCAAAATAAAATGTTACATGTCTAACCTTGGTCCGCACCTAAGACAAAATAGACATCATACCTTATTTCTTTACACAAGAACAACCCTATAGCCAATTTGACTACATCTACATGACCAACAGCCTCTACGATTATTTATTGGTGATTAACCATTCATCATATTTTACAACTTTACAACACACCTTCTTTATAGGATTTACTGTAGTAAAAACCCTAAAGAAAAGGTGCCCAAAAATGATTATAGATCCATGCATATAATTGGATACAAATCTTGTGAATCTTAGGATTATGTTACAGTCGATTACCAAGTCAGATTATCAATCGACTACGAGTCGACCTTCATTTAGTCTTCATTCAGTTGCCACATGCCTACTTGTCGACATCTTGTCGGTTGACCTCTTCGACTTCGACTTTCCCCGGTTGAGCCACCTCAACCTTTGACTTGTTGTTGATGTCTTCGACTTCGTATTTACCTGGTCGAACCAACTTGACCTTTGACTCACTGCTGATTCCTTCGAATTCGACTATCAATCGTTCCACCTCGACTAGAATTTCATTGCAAAGAATATAACAACCCAACATTCTCCCACTTGTTGTTTTCTTTTCTAAAACTGAGAGACCTTTGAACTCTCGTTCACAGACCCAGGGCATAAATTCCCATTACCTCTTTGCACCAAGAGAACTTCACGACACTCACACACTTGGTCAAAGAGATTTCTATGTTTTACAATCTGTCTAATTTCTCCAACAACACCTTGTTTCTTTCCACCATGTCGCTCACGAAATGGTATTGTAAATCAATGTGCTTAGTCTTAGAATGTTAAGTTGGATTCTTTGCTAGAAATATTGCGCTTTGACTATCACAACTTATCTTCATAGCTCTCTCCTCAAACCCGATTCCTGAACACAACCTTTGCAACCATGCTACTTCTTTTCTTCCATGAGTGGATGCCATGTATTCAACTTTTGTTGTTGACAAGGCTACGAACGCCTGCCTCTTACTCATCTAGTTGATTGCTCCACAGAACATTTTGAAGACATATCCACTAGTCGACCTCTGTCAATCCAGATCTCCATCCTAGTCGACATCGACAAAGACACGTACATTTAATTCACTTTCACCTCGTGGTAGCATATATAATAATCTTTTGTGCCACACAAATACCTGAATACTCTCTTGACAACTATCGAGTGCTCCTTCCCAGGTGTCGACATGCATCTACTCAACACTCCTAGTGCATGGGAAATTTTTGGTCGAGTGCAGACCATCACATACATTATACTACTAATAACAATTGCATAGGGAACATGTGCCATGTCCTCTATTTCCTCCTGTGTCCTTTCACGTTATTCAATAGTTAGCCTTGCTCCCATAAGAATTGACACCTTCACAGGTTTGCAAGCCTGCATGTTGAAACATTTCAAAACGGTTTCAATATACTTCGTTTGGTTCAACCATAGCTTTCTAGTTGCTCGATGTCTCTTAATCTCCATTCCCAGAATGAATTTTTTTGCACCAAGATCCTTCATGTCAAACTTGGAGAATACATGCTTCTTCACCAACTTTATTGCATTCATGTTGTTTCCAATCAACAACATGTCATCGACATACAATGCTACATATATGAAAATCCCACCTTATTCTTTGGAATATATGCAATGATCAACTTTGCTTCTCACAAACCCCAAAATAAGGATGTATGTGTAGAACTTTTTGTACCACATCCTTGGTGATTTATTTATACCATAAAGGGATATTTTCAGTTTGCACACTGAATATTTCTTACCCTTTACTAAAAATCCTTCAGGCTATTTCATGTAGATTTTATCTTCCAGGTCCCCTGTAGGAACACTGTCTTCACATTCATTT
Organism: Picea engelmannii; assembly: GCA_009831015.1. Lineage (NCBI taxonomy): Eukaryota > Viridiplantae > Streptophyta > Pinopsida > Pinales > Pinaceae > Picea > Picea engelmannii. The sequence goes on along the minus strand of ML786265.1, from coordinate 326,854 downwards.
GTTCTATTTCTAGATAAAATGTTGCAACCAGAGACATTGTTACTCTAATGGAAGTTATTTTTGTGACAGGGGAAAAAATCTCACCGAAGTTGACTCCTTCGACTTTGGAATATCCTTTCGCTACTAGTCGAGCTTTGAATTTCTCGACTTGACCTATTGCGTTCATCTTCTTCTTGAATACCCATTTGCTACCTGTTATCGCAAAATCTGTACTTGCCTAAATCCCAAGGAAAGTAAGGGAGATTGGCATATCCTATCACTGTCACCTTAATAGGAAATCCCCAATTTTTAGGAATAGGCAAGGTCTACCCTAGGGGAGGAGTCCCCACTAACCCAAAGGGTTGGAAAATTAGGGTTATGTTCAAGATATATTTCCCCCTCTCACTGGTTACCAAAAGTCACTCAATCCGTGTACCAAAGATGAGGTTAATGAAGTGCTTGATGTACCTTCCCGGAACAAGACAATATAACATGCATATATAATGATTACAAGTACAAATATGATAATAAAACCTCAATAGACAATGGAAAGTGACAATAAGTGCTAGCTGATATAAATTTGTAGTAGTTAATAAGTTTACAATAGCAATTGATAGAATGTAACAACTGTAACATATACTACTCAAAATTGCTTGAAAAGATAGTAGAAAGATAACATTTACTAAGCATAATGATAACCAAATGTCATAAGCAATTTTTGAAGTGTTTAGCTACCATTAAAAGTCAATTATACAAAAAATTTGCTGCAATTAGATGGTTGTAGCAAACATTTATAATAGTAGCAAATATGTTAGTGATTTAGGCTAAACTAGGGTTATAGATAGTTAGTAAAATTTTAGGAGATGAGTGTTTAATCAATACTTCAATAAGAGATAGGCTAGAACTAGTGCCTTCTAGGGCTTATGGAGTCAAGTGGATGACTTCTTCTAAGGGTACAAATCAATTTTGATAGTGCACAAAAGTCTAAGAGGGAGAATGCATAGGAGAAGTAGTAACTTAAGACCCCCCATGCATTTTCCTCAAGAAACAAGATACTAGGGTGTAGGAAATTCTAGGACCTAACACCTTTCTCTACTTAGGCTTCTTATGGGATAAAAACTTAGGCAAAGATAACTAGGTCAAAACCTTAGAGTGCTAGCAAACTAGGGCTCTAGGGTTTCACTAATCACTAGATCAATTCAATGAAAAACTTGGCAAATAGAAAGTAAGAAAGTAGCGATTTAAGTTCCTTACTTCAAGAATTAAGTATGCCATGCAATTTCATAATCTTGTTTGAGAAAATAAAACCATACATAAACCATTCAATAGATGACAAACAATGCATATTTTACCTACTTGCACCAAGAATAATCATGAAAATACCATGCAAGATCACCATAAAAGCTTCCAAGATTGATCCAACTTGCAAAAATCAGCCTTATACAAGAGTGCGCCTCAAATTTCAGCCAATATACCTTACTAGGGCAAAAATTTCAGACCTCTCCTCTTGTGTGAGGAGTTTTTATTTCTAAATTGAAAGTACTTTATGTTTATTTATACAAAATTGGTGACCTTTAATTAATTTTAGGTCAAAATAAAGCTGACTTGGCCAATTTACAAACAAATTCAAATTTGACATAAATAAAAATAATTAGCATCTAAAGACACCTCCAAGGGTGACTTCATTCTTTTATAGGTTCATGTTGAGGCCCTAAGGTGGAACATTGAACGTAAAAGGTAGGGCGCTTGGCCTCCAAAGGCCCCAGATGAAGCTCACACGTAACACTAGGCTCATAAATGCCTCCAAAACGAAAACCCTAGATCTGGATTACGTCCAAGGTCATGATCGTGATGTCCTGGTCCTTCAAGGGCCAGTGTCCATGTGGAAGATCAAGATCCCCCTCGGTCTAGGTCTACCGGGGTGCCTCCAAAGGAAACGTCTTTCTTTCTTCCTAGTGAAAATATTCAATGTCTTCTTACCCCTAGTTGGGGTTACAACATCCATCTATGGGCTTTAATCCCTCATGAAGGTTCGAGCTAATCATTCCTTCATGTGTACCTATCCACTGGGAAAGGTCCTGCAACAAAAAAAAGTACGCCCTCTAGGGGTTCATAAGTCACAAGGATCATAGCATGTAAATCACATCTAATAATTAAATTACCCAAACATGTGCATCAAACCCCCCTTAACCTAAACAATGCTCAAAGACGTTATGCAATTTAAAAATTTAGGTTTGGAGAAGGTCTCCGAGTGTCCTATTGGGATAACCTCCCTTAAGTTTGGGGTGTTTCCCAGATGGGATCCAATCCAAGTCATGTATGTGTATGAGGTGGCATGGGGTGCATGCAATACCAGGGAAATGTAAGTCTTACCTGTGGGTTCCTTTGTAGAGGGCGAGCTGGACCTTGTCATAAATGCAATTTTTTCCTAGCCCATTCATTGCCTTTTATTCTTGGCTTTAGTTATTTTGATCTTTTTCTTTTTGTGCTTCAAGGGAAAAGTTGAGGGCCAATGTCCTGGCATGATGACCATAGGTGACCATCTTATCCACAAACATTTCACGGAAATGAGAAGGCTGGCTCATGATGAGACCCCCTTTCTCTTGGCTATGCCACCAAGAGCCACTACCTTGGTTTGGTGACCAAATAGGTGGTAGTTTTACACCGCTACATGCCCATGGTCATAATAGGTCAGCTCATGATGAGACCTCCTATCCATCAACTATTACCTTGAGTGTTTATGTATAGTATGGGTTCCCCTTTCTAACTGAGAAGATTTTCACTGATTTCTCAGGAATCCCTGCGTGAAGCATCTCAAAGGTTTCAACATTGGATTTTAACTCTTGCCAGCTACTTTTTCCCTCTGGGCCTTTAGCCCCTTCTTCCCACAAGGAAAGTTACAACCCTTCCTAGCGTGGCCAAATCCCAATGCCCAAACAAAGGTAGGGGGATATGAGAGTTATAAATATGAAAAGTGGTAAGTATGGAGGGAACGAATAATGACCTTTCATAGACCCACCCAGTGGTAGCCTATCCTAAAGGGAGATCAACTTACTAGAGCACCATGTCACCCTTCCAGGTATGAACAAGGAAAAGAGAATAATTTCCAAGAAAACATCATGAAATGAATAAGAATTCAATGCAACATATTCAAGTGCTTCAAAAATTAGAGTGACACATACCATGATACCTAGACTCATTACCTCATGGATCAAGACATACTACTACTTTAGGACCAGGCTGGTGGGATGGATATTGTTGCTGCTGATAAATGGACTGCACTGAAGAAAAGAGGGGCCCTCTGGGGCCATGATCAAGTCATATGCCTCTCAGTACTCCATGACTAGGACCTGTGGGCCTCAAGACATTATCTCCTTAGTTATCCCTAGGGTAGGGGATAACATCTGGCTCCAACTCAGGGACAAGTGATCACCGTAGAGCTCATGAGAACCTCAACATCTATGGTATGACCTGTGCCTACTAAATATCAACAAAAGGTATTATTAATCCTTAGGGTGGTGATATCACCCATTGTTCATATATGATATAATAATATAAAGAGCATCTATAGTCTAGCATGTGATCATGAGCATATATATATATATATATATATATCATGACAGAATACAATATATATCATGAAAGAATACAATATGAAAATGAAACTACAACTATGCTAACATGATATGCATATGGTATGTACAAATGGATGCAAAAATGACTTCCTATCTTAACTTACTGTACTTACCTTTGAAGTTAAGTCTCTGCCCCGTGACGGGGTTTGAGGAGGCATCCACTTACTGGTAATGGACGTTTTCTCCCTTCTAGTGTAGATAAGTAGTAGGAATCATTGATTGAGTTCATTATGATCTTGAAGGGTCCAAGCCAAAACTCTGTGCATCCCTTAATGTTGTTAGGCTACCCCATCTTTGTGTCCCACTCTATAACCATATCTCCTTGCTTTTAGTGCCCTCCTTCAGAATCAAATTCTTCTTGTATTCTGGTATATTGTGTTGAGGGAGGGGGGTGGGGTTCTATAGTAAGTACATCTTCTTGGTTTGACTCAGTTAACAAATGATCATCATCCCCATTCCATTTGATGAAGCCAAATCCTCTCCCTCTAAACCTTATCAGGTTGTCAATTTCATCCTCTTGTGTATAAGAATAGTCATCCCATTATTCAGAGAGGTTAGAGGCATCGTCAGGATAATCACCCCAACATGTATCTCCCTGCTACTCCATAATGATGGGGTAGGATTCTACCAAAGCACTATCCCCTATGTATGTTTTGTGAAAATGTAACGTCTCATCATTGCCTTGTGTAATGTTGTCCTTGTGATTGCTAGGTGGATTCTGGTCACCCTTTCCCATGGTCCATTTTATCTCATTAGTATTGTCTTCTTCTACCAAGGGAAGAGCGGTCTAGTCTTGAAATAAGCAGGAATATACAGAGTTGTAGTTACTATGTCCATGATTACACCTTTTAATTTGTTCCATCCTTTTTGGATTATTATGCAAAGTGATACAATATTGGTCCCTGATGAGGATAGTTGCGTAGGACAAGTTCATCTGTAGACTTCCGCCTAAAGTATCAGCCCATTCCCTAAATAATATCATTCCCCAAGTGTAAGGTATGTCAACAAGAACAACGTCCATTATGAAGGGGAAATCAGGGTAGTCAGTAAGGTGGAATTCAAGACCTTCCATCAAGTCATAGACCTTGATGCCCTTTGACTCAAATCTATAGAAGTTGGCATAAGGCCCTGTAAATTCCATCCCTAATTGGTTCATAACCTTCAAACTCATCATATTGATAGATGACTTGGAGTCAAGCATGCAATTGTGAATACATAGGTCATCTATTAGCAATGAAGTGATAAAGGGTGTTTGTTCGTTTTTCTCAAAATGACCAGTTTTTAATATTGTGGAAGTTTCTTCGAACAATTGTTGGTCATATGGGATCTATTTTGTCAAAAAAGGGATTTCCAACATTCCACAAATCCTTTTTACATTTTGTAAGATATAAGCCATATTAATTTTTAGGTTGGTCTTATCATTTCTAAGTTTTGGGAAAGGTTGGGGTAGATCCCTAGCATACACCCGGGGCTCTTCAAGATTTACCCTTGAGTCCTCACTTGTTTGGCTCAAACACCAAATCCTAGGCTTCCTCATGTCTTGATTTCCTTGGATTTGATTTTGCGTGAACAATGTAAAGATGGAATCTACATAATTAGGTTTATCATGAGTAGCCTTCAGGTGATCACGCTCAAAATGGGAGTCTTTGTACGATAAGGAATTAGGATCATATTCTTGCCTCACAACATTTTGTAGATTCAAGGTGTTTGGAAAAAAATGCTCTTTTGGAGCATGAGGTTTTATTCTCTGACTAGTATTTTGAGGAAGTCTCATAGAAGGAGGATTTTGGGCTTGTGATAGTGCCCTTAACAACTCAGTGATCTCTTTAGAGGTACCTAGATCCTTAGAAGGTTCATGTTGGTTTGAAAAAATTAAGGCATCTTTCATAATTGAGAACCCATTCTTCCAAGTACCAGTCCCTTTAGGGGGAATGACTAACTTAATCTCATCGTTTATCTCTAGTATCTATGGGAAATAATGTTCTTCTTCCTCAACATATTCCTCATTGAACCATAGAACATCATCTTGGTTCTGAAGAAGATTGACCCGAGGAATGGGATTATACCATTTGAGTTTTTCTTCAATCAAGCAAGCACCATCTTTTGCCTCCTTAAAGTTTGTCGGAAATTGGTTCTTGAGGAGGGATTGGAAGTTTCCTTCAAAATAATTTAAGTATTGTCCGAGAATAGTGCTTTCTAATAGAAAGTTGGAATCAATTCGACCAAGTAAGGTATTAAAACTATCATTAAATTCCCTAACAATTTCATCATTGTTTTTGAAATTTTTGAGATATTACGAATAAAGGGAAGCCATATATTCCATCATACACCATATTTGTAGGAAAAATTGTTATAAATCTTCATAGGTTGTGAGGATTTTGCTTGGGAGGTTAGTGGTCCATTTTCTATCATCTCTAGTAAGTGAGGCAAGGAAAATTTTCATGAATGTGTCAAGATGTTATTTCCTAGACGGATGGAAGTCATAACTCTCACAAAATTTGGTCCAATGGGTGTTACCAGAGGCCCCAACCTCTCTGGAAAACTTGGGTACCCATGAATTGACATCTTTAGGGAGATCATGTAATCCCCCTTTGATATTGGCCAAGTCCAAAGGGTCAAAGAGTTCTTCTGGGGCCCATTTAGAAGGGGCCATGGGAATAATAGGAACTACATGACAATAAGGTGTGTATTGACTTCCACTATGAGTCATCATCAATGGAGTCACCAAAAAATATCCTTGATATTATCAAAGGGATGAGGGGATCACCCTGAGTGGAATATCCAGGTAAGCTTTGTGGAAAGAAGGCTTTGGGTAAAGGCTTACCGAAAAAGTGTCATTCGAGGAAGATTGACTCAGTGTTCTCCGACAACGATGCCAAAAATGTTATCACACAATTTGTACTTGCCCAAAGCCCAAGGAAAGTAAGGGATATTGGTGTAACAAGAAGGATATCCTATCACTGTCACCTCAATAGGGAATTTCTACTTTTTAGGGATAGACAAGTTCTACCCCAGGGGAGGAGTCACTGGTAACCTAAAGGGATGGAAAATTAGGGTTATGTTCAAGATATATTTCCCCCTCTCACTAGTTACCAAAAGTCACTCAATCCATGTCCCAAAGATGAGGTTAATGGAGTACTTGATGTACCTACCCAGAATAAGACAATATAGCATGAATATACAATGTTTCCAAGTACAAATATGATAGTAACACCTCAATAGACAATGGACAGTGACAATAAGTGCTAGTTGATATAAATTTGCAGCAGTTAATAAGTTTACAACAACAATTGATAGAATGTAAAAATTGCAACAAATACTCCTCATAATTGCTTGAAAAGACAGTAAACATATAACATTTACTAAGCATAATGATAATAAAATGTCATAAACAATTTCTGAAGTGTTTAGCTATCATTAAAAATCAATTATGCAGAAAATTTGCTGCAATTAGATGGATGTAGCAAACATTTATAACAACAACAAATAGGTTAGTGTTCCAGGATAAAATAGAGTTAGAGATAGTTAGTAAAAGCTTATGAGAAGAGTGTTTGAGTGTTTAATCAATCCTTCAATAAGAGAGAGGCTAGAACTAGTGCCTTCTAGGGTTTATAGAGTCAAGTGGACGACTTCTTCTAAGGCTGCAAATCAATTTTGATAGTGCACAAAAGTCTAAGAGGGAGAATGCACATGTGAAGTAGTAACTTAAGCCCCCCTATGCATTTTCCTCAAGAAACAAGATACTAGGGTGTAGTAAATTCTAGGCCCTAACACCTTGCTCTCCTTAGGCTTCTTATGGGATAAAAACTTAGGCAAAGATAACTAGGTCAAAACCTTAGAGTGCTAGCAAACTAGGGCTCTAGGGTTTCACTAGTCACTAGATCAATTCAATGAAAAGCTTGGCAAATAGAAAGTAAGAAAGTAGCAATTTAATTTCCTTACTTCAAGCATTAAGTATACCATGCAATTTCATAATCTTGTATGAGCAAATAAAACCATACATAAACCATTCAATAGATGAAAAAAATGCATATTTTACCTACTTGCACTAAGAATAATCATGAAAACACCATGCAAGATCACCATACAAGCTTCCAAGATTGATCCAACTTGCAAAAACTAGCCTTATACAAGAGTGCGCCTCACAATTCAGCCAATATCCCTTACCAGGGCACAAATTTCAGACCTCTCCTCTTGTGTGAGGAGTTGTGATGTCTAAAATGAAAGTACTTTATGTTTATTTATACAAAACTGGTGACCTTTAATTAATTTTAGGTCAAAATAAGGCCGACCTGGCCAATTTACAAATAAATTCAAATTTTACATAAATAAAATTAATTAGCATCTAAAGACACCTCCAAGGATGATTCCATGCCATTCTAGGGTGATGTTGAGGCCCTAAGGTGGAATGTTGAGCCTAAAAGGTAGGGTGCTTGGCCTCCAAAGGCCCCAGATGAAGCCCACACGTACCACTAGGCTCATAAATGCCTCCAAAACGAAAACCCTAGCTTTGGACGACATCCAGGGTCATGATGGTGACGTCCTGGGCCTTCAAGGGCCAGTATCCATGTGGAAGAGAAAGATCCCTATAGGTCTAGGTCTGCCAGGGTGCCTCCAAAGGAAACATCCTTCTTTCTTCCTGGTGCAAATATTCAATGTCTTCTTACCCTTGGACTGGGTTACAACATCCATCTGTGGGATTTAAGCCCTCATCAAGGTCCAAGCTAATCATTCCCTCACATGTACCGGTCCACCGGGAAAGGTCCTGCAAGAAAAACAAGTACGCCCTCCAGGGGTTCATAAGTCACAGGGATCATAGCATGTAAATCACATCCAATAATTAAATTACCTAAACATGTGCATCAAACCCCCCTTAACCTAGACAAATTCTCAAAGACGTTATGCAATTTGACAAGTTAGGTTTGGAGAAGGTCTGAAAGTGTCCTATTGGGCTAACCTCCCTTAAGTTTGGGGTGTTTCCCAGGCGGGAGCCAATCCAAGTCATGTATGTGTATGAGGTGGCATGGGGTAAGTGTTTGGGCATGGGGTGCATGTAATAATAGGGAAATGTAAGTATTACCTGCAGGTTCCTTTGTAGAGAGTGAGATGTAGCTTGTCATAAATGCAATTGTTTCCTAGCCCATTCATTTCCTTTTACTGTTAGCTTTAGTTCTTTTGATCTTTTGTTTTTTTTGCTTCAAGGGAAAAGTTGAGGGTCACTATCCCGGCTTGATGACCAGAGGTGACAATGTTATCCATAAAAAAATCACGGAAATGAGAAGGCTGGCTTGTGATGAGACCCCCTTTCTCTTAGCTATGGCACCAAGAACCACTACCCTGGTTTGGTGACCAAATAGGTGGTAGTGTCACATCGCTACATGCCCATGGTCATAATAGGTCGACTCGTGATGAGACCTCCTATCCATCAACTAGTACCTTGAGTGTTTATGTATCTTATGGGTTCCCTTTTCTTATTGAGAAGCTTTTCACTGATTTCTCGGGAATCCCTCGATGAAGCATCTCAAATTTTTCAACATTGGCTTTTAACTCTTTCTAGATACTTTTACCCTCTAGGCCTTTATCCCCTTCTTCCCACAAGGCAAGGTACAACCCTTCCTAGCGTGGCCAAATCCAAATGATGAAACAAAGGTAGAGGGAGATGAGAGGAATATAGATGGAAAGTGGTAAGTATGGAAGGAACTTACAATGACCTTTCACAGACCCACCCAGTAGTAGCCTATCCTAAAGGGAGATCAACTTACTAGGGCACCATGTCACCCTTCCAGGTATGAATGAGGCAAATAGCATACTTTCTAAGAAAAAATCATGAAATGAAGAAGAATTCAATGAAACATATTCAAGTTCTTCAAAAATCAGAGTGACACATACCATGATACCCAAACTCATTACCTCATGGAGCAATACTTACTACTACTTCAGGACCAGGATGATGGGATGGATACTGCTGCTGCTGATAAATGGATTGCACTGAAGAAAACAGGGACCCTCCGGGGCCATGCTCAAGTCATCTGCCTCTCGGTACTCCATGTATAGGACCTGTGAACCTCAAGACATGATCTACTTAGTTATCCGTAGGGCAGGGGATAACACTATCGACATGATTTATTCCACTAAGTAATTTGACTAATTCCCATGTCTCATTCTTGTGCAAGGATTCCATCTCTTCGACCATGGAGTCCTTCCATATTTTTCCCACTTGTGAGTCGATTGCCTCCCCAACCAAATTGGGCTCATCATCAGTGGCAGTTAACACAAATGTGGAATGGAAGTTGAGTGGACTATACCTTTTGACTGGTTTTATTACTCGTTCTTACCACCTTACAACCAGTGTCGGTTGTTCCACCTCTTCTTCTAATTCTGTCGACTCATCTGAATCATCTTCTTCGTTCCTCAATTCAAACCACACCTTCTCTGGATTATTCTCAGTCTGAATAATTTATTGAGTCTCAGACTTACTTTTGACTTCTCTGAAGACCACATCTCGACTGTACACTATTTTCCTTGATGCAAGATCCCAAAGATTATATTCTTTCATTGCTTCTTTGTATCCAATAAAAATACACTTGATTTACTTCTTGTCCAGCTTGCTCCTCTTTTCCTTGGGAACATGAACAAATGAATCACAACCAAATACTTTGAGATGTGAAAATGAAGGCTTCTTTCCCGAACATACCTCATGTGGAGTCGTGTCGACTAGCGGCGATGAAGGAGACATATTCACCAGATATTTTGCATTTTCGACTGCCTCCACCTAAAATTCCTTTGTGAGCCTAGGACCACCGTGCATGCTCCTTTCCATGTTCATTAATATTCTGTTCATTCTCTCAACAAATCCATTTTCCTATGGGGTATATGGTATGGTATTTTGGTGTGCTATGCCACACAACTTGAAAAAATCATCAAATTATTTTTCACAGAATTCACCACCATTGTCAGTTCTCAACACCTTAAGGTTCTTATTTGTCTAGTTTTCTAAAAGATATTTAAACTCCTTGAATTTGTTGAAAACCTCTAATTTCTTCCTCAAGAAATATATCCTTGTCTTCCTGGAAAAATAATCTTCGAAGGAGACATAATACAAGGATCCACCAAGTGAACGCACTGAAACAGAGCCAAACACATCACTATGAACCAACTATAGAATCCCATTTCCCATTGTCACTCCAGATGTGAACTTTACCCAAATTTGCTTTCCATATATACAATGTTCACAAAACTTGACTTCTAAATTATATTAAGGAAAATCTTCAACCATACCTTTGTTATGCATAACTCGAAGTCCTTTTTCTCCTATGTATCCCATCCTCTCGTGCCATAGCATGGTCGGGTCGACTTTATGATGACTTGTTGAGTTGGTTTGAATCAACTCAACTCGAGTCAAGTCGACTTCAAGAACAATGATGTTGTTGCATCCAGTCGCATCGACGCTCCCTAGTAACTTGTATAGGGTTCCAATCTAAAATCATTTCATTAATACCATCACACCTTTGACCATATTGCACAAATCCTTTTGAAATAGAGTGTGAACCCTTGCATCACTCAACTTGCTGACAGATATCAGGTTTCTTTCCAAACCCGAAATGTGTAGCACACCTGGAAAGGTTCTACTCCTCCCATCCTTGAGTATTAGTCAAACTCTTCCTCATATGATAATTTTGGTTATCGAGTCGTCCCCCAAGAACACATATCCTCCTTCATATTGTTCATATTCATAGAACCATTCTCTATGTGGTTTCATATGATAGGTATCTCATGATTCAATCAACCAAACATATTGATCCGACTGTGTATTGGTCGACGCCAGGTACACATCATCTCCCTTATCCGGAGTCGTCTTTCTCTCAGTCGACTGCTTCTCATCGGATCCTGTACTGACTTCCATTTCCTTCGACTTTTAGTCCCTTTTGTAATGCCCATATTTACCACATTTCCAACATCTTCTTGTTGAATTACCAGGGGATTTATATCCACCCTTCGACTTAGAATTTCCACCAGAGAATTTGCTTTTATCTCTGTCAACCAATCGAACTCTAACCACTAATGCATCTTTGGTAGATCCTTCCATGTTATTCCTTCTCATTTCTTTTGACAGTAGAGATGCAACCATGTATTCTAGTACTAATGTGGTTGTATTACTCCCTATATCCACAACTAAGATATCCTAGGAGTTTGGCAAAGAACATAATAGTATAATACATTTCTCCTCCTTAGTGTTTTTAATATCCACATAAGATAACTGGATTATAATGGTATTAAACACATTTTAATGCTCAGTAATTGAAATTCCCTCACTCATCCTCAGAAGATACAGTTTCTTTATGAGAAACAACTTATTTACTAGGGATTTTGACTGGTACAAGCTCCCTAACTTGTCCCACAATTTCTTGGCCGAGTCTTCACCTGAGACATTCAGGACTACCAAATCTGCAAGACCAAGTTGAATCATACTCCTTGCTCTTCTCTCAAGTTTCTCCCATTCTTCCCTTGACATACCTATCGACATGGTAACTAGACATACTATCGTCCATTGTTCTCGATCTACAATGAGATCTTCAATTTTAAGCTTCCAAAGCTCAAAATTCTGTCCATTGAATTTTTCGATCTCTATTCTTGAGCTGCTCACCATTCTTCAACATAATCTTTAAATATTTCTAACTTACAACTCTTACCAAACCTAGGGTTTAGCTCAAATCCAAGGTTGTTAAACCAAGCTCTGATACCACATGTTAGTAAACAAAGAACACTTCCATGCTAAAACTAGCAAAAGAGAGGAAGAAATATTAAATCAAGAAAGTAAATGACAAAGAAAACACACAGTACACAAATATTTTACCCTGGAAACCCAAACTAGGAAAACCAACATTCCTTCAATGTTCTTCTCTCTTGTTGTCTTATTCATTCAGAATAAAAGGTTACATGTCTAACCTTGGTCCACACCTAAGACAAAATTGATATCATACATTCTTTCATTACACAAGAACAACCCTGTAGCCAATTCAGCTTATATCTACATGACCAACAACCTCTACGATTATTGATTGATGATTATCCATTCATCGTATTTTATTGATTTACAACACGCCTTCTTTATAGGATTTACCATAGGAAAAAACCTAAAGAAAAGGCACCCAAAAACAATTACAGATCCATGTAGATCATTGGATACAAATCCCGCGAATCTCAGGATTCTGTTACAGTCGACTACCAAGTCGGATTACCAGTTGACTACTAGTCAACCTTCATTCGATATTCAGTCGGTTGCCACATGATCGCCTATCGACCTTTTGTTGGTTTACCTATTCGACTTCAAATTTACCCGGTCGAGCGACCTTGACCTTCGACTTGCTGTCGAATTCTTCAACTTGCTGTCAAAGTCTTCAACTTGCTGTCGAAGTCTTCAAATTCATCTTTACCTGATTGAACCACCTCGACCTTCAACTTGATGCCGATTCCTTCGACTTTGATTGTTAGTCAATCCACATCGACTAGACTTTCACTGTAAAGAATATGACAACCTAATAGTTTTCTCTCTAGAGTTATATTCCATACTATCGAAGCTCTCAACAAGTTTGAAAAATATTCTATCTTCCATATAAAACTTGATCTGAAAAAAGAGGCCGATAACTTGGCAAAGAAGGGAACAAATCTTGGCAATGACATTTTAATGGTAAATGAAATCTCAATGTCCTTCCCTATTCCATAAGCGTTAATGATGATAAATCAAAATCAAGCAATAGCAACACTGCATAATTCAAACTCAGGTTCCAAACATCAAACTACAACATATTCACAAGATGGAAATTTTGGCGAAGTTCAAGCAAAAGGAGGAGATGAACCTAGGGAAACTGAAGAAATATCCTAGGTCATGCTGAAGTTTAGGAAAGACCAAATTATGAGAATGAAATTTGAATGTTTTATAAATGTATACTTCTCCTAAGATAGTTTGTAATTTTTTTTGGCAGCTGGACTGCTAGACAATATAGCCACATGATTACACTTTTTGAAAGTAGATTAGCATAAATTGACTCATATGACATTGAGCTAGCTCTTGCAATTTTCTATTTGTTTTTTTTTTCCTATAACACAACTCCTTATATATAATATAAATCTTCAATCCATTAAAAAAAATTAACTAACACTATCAACAAAAGCAACTTACTAATTTATTGAAAAAATCACAACATCTAAAAAAAATTTCAAATTATTATTATTTTTTTAATATAAATTTAAATAAAAACACAATACCATTAAACATACAAAATTTGAGGAAAAAACGATGGCATCATTTAAAAAACAAAAAACACTTGGTAATCTATTACATAATTTATGACAATGCAAAGCAAAAAAAAGAAACCATTTAAAAAAACACTTGGTAATCTATTACATAATTTATGACAATGCAAAGCAAAAAAAAAGAAACCATTTAAAAAAACACTTGGTAATCTATTACATAATTTATGACAATGCAAAGCAAAAAGAAGAAACCTTCAAACTATAGTTTTTCCATAATTTGGAACATCTTAGTTGATTTTGTGGCAAAGCAACAAACCCCATTATGTAGAAATGAAGAACAAGTAGGAAAACACATCCTCTTGGTGCATGAACTCATGGAAGCTCTCTTTGGTTATTATCTTATAGATATGGTTTTATTACAAGCATTTAGTTGTACTTAGTGGTACTTTTTGGTTAAAGGAATTATATTTGAGATTTATTTAATATTTTAATATTTATTATTTTATGTAAGTTGTAATATTTGTTTTATTTGAAATGGTTTATCTCTCTCTCTCTATATTTTTTTGTTGAAAATTGATGAAGCAAAAAATCTAAGGGTTTATAATTCCAAGTCTTTTTAAGATTTTTCAATGTTTTGGGTTGTTTCAAAGATTCTAAAATTTTTTGGGGTGTGGAGGAACTATGTCCTTAAAACTTTGACTTATGGAATTATGTTAGACATTTCAATTTCTACTAGATTTTTCTCCTCGAAACTTTGCTAAAAAAAGGACCATTTTGGATAATTTTTATCCTATGCTATAAAACTAATTTGAATCCATCTTCAACTTGGATTTGTCAAACATCAAGAAAGTTCAAATTCCTTGAGGTAAAAATCTTCTTGACAATGCAAATATTTATGGAAAATTTTTCATTTTAAGAAACTTAATCCCCTTAAATATTTAATAAATTTAAAGTTAAAATAGATATACATTAATAATGATTAAACTATATTATTTGAAAAAATAATAATGTGAAACACAACAATATCAACATTACACACACTTCTTTATGACAATTTCATTCAAACTAAGCTATAAGCACACCTCTAAACACAAATGAAAAATAAACAATTACCCACCCCAAAAATTCTCAATAAGAAAAGTAAAACTTCCAAAAATTTCTCAGTTAGAAAATTAGAACTTCCTAACACTAAAAAAAATTAAAACTTTCAAAAATTTCCCACTTAGAAAATTAAAACTTCCCAACACTATGTAACACTATATGGTTCTCTCTATATATTACAAAGTTAAATATTGATTTTTTAATATGTATATTCAATATCGCAAAGTTAAATATTAATTTTGTAATATGTATATTCGATGAATGGAATGCACAATCAATATAAGTGTTGGGTTCCTTTTGTTACAAGGGTGAGAAAAAGGAGATCCCTTAACTATCTAGTTAGGCTATCTAGAAAGCACAAAAAAGAGTTAGTTGGCTAGTGGTTCAACTAACATAAAGAAACAAAATATAAACAAATATGAAATAAATCTAAACCAAGCAAACAATAACTTCAAATGAATGCCCAAAGAAAACACAAGAGATGTATACCAAGTAAACTAATCTTCGAATTGACACTCCTTGGACAAATATGGGAACTTATGAGTTTTCTCTTCCTCCTTGGGAAGGCTCTTGAGTCCCCAAGTACAAATTCTTCTTTATACTATCAATGGATAACAAAGGAAAATGGTGAAGAAAAGAGTGATGGACTACTCAAGAGGAGAGAGTCCTAACACTTTCTATGGATGCCCAAAGCTTTCTAAGAGGAAGATGGCTTCCCAAAGCTAAAAATGAGCAACATAACAATACTCGAATGCTTCTTTTTTTTGTATACAATGGCCCTTTATTTATAGGAGGATGGAAAACTTTTTCTTAACTAGTTTGAAATGTGAATTGGAGGCCCTTGGAGGGATCTCCCATCCTTTTTAGTGATCCCAAGGAGAAATTTGGGGGCGATTTTGGGTATGGAGGAGATCCCCTTCATCCCAAAAGTGGTTGAGGCCCAACCAAACTCATCAATGCGTCGTTTCAGTGTCTGCGTGGTACTTTCGACTGTCAGTTGCGCACTCCACACACTATGCATGTCATACACCGTGTCAGACTGCGCAGATGTGCGTGCACTTCTTTTGCTGAATGTGCATGGATTTCCAAAACCAATTTTATATAGTTTTATGATTGTCTTTCCAAACTGAGTGTAATCCTTCCATGAATATTGGTAGTATGCTGTGTTTTTGTTAACTATTTCTTCATCCATTGTCTGTATTTGTGGTGAGCCATTTTCCGGTGATAATAAATTCCCCATGATGTGTGAAGTTAAGAGCATACAGATAGTCGAAATACATTATAGTTTTTTTTGGTGACGATGACATTATGTAGAAAGTGAGACAACTTGTACGTGAGGAGTTGTGAGAGCCAACCGTCGGGAGGAGAGGGGACGGAAGATCCGTCCAAAGTATGTTAGAAACAAAAAAAGTGTTTGTACAAATGAGGCGAGCATGCCCCATGCTCGTATCATGAAACCATAAAGAGATAGAAGTAACTGAACTTCCTGACGAATTAGATATCTGCAGTGCCCTCGAGGGCGTTAAAAACAATAGGTGATGATTTCGATGATGGAACTAGCTCTAAATCGAGTGGTGAAGGACTCATAGGCATTGATGGCCTAACAAATTCAGAGGTCTTTGGCTGCTACTGAAAACTGCAATGGTCGCAAAGTAAGATCCATTGTAAAATGAGATTGTGCTGGAGTCAAATGTCACGGGGATCAACGACATCAAAGAGAAATTAGGACTCTCTTTGTGTCGTCCGAGGATACTCATTGTCAATGGAATGAGAGCCAAGATACTGTCACTTTTCTGGATTTTTTTTGATGTTGACACAAAAGGTGACACGATGATAAGAAGCAAAGGGATTCTAGATATCCGGTTGATCAATGTGGTGTCAGAAACTGTATCGATATCTATGAATGGGTTGATAATAATGAACGATGTTTGGAATATATGGGATTCAAGAACTGCCCTTGGTTTGGGGGTGGAAACAATTGTAAAATAATCTCTAGTGTCAAGGGGACGACCAGATATGGGAAAGCCATGCTGAATGGGGGAGGTTGCAAGGGGATGTAGCATAGGTCAAAATATAGAGCGATATGGGATGCAAAGGTCTATGGTGGTCAAAATTTTTGCTTGGATACAAATGGCTTGTAGAGGGTGTGAGGGAAGTGAGATGCCCCAACCAAGGGTAAGAGGGGTTGTGATGTGCCAAGGGAAAAATGCCATCGGATGCGATGGCCAAAATCTAATGTACTTGATGAAATGTAAAACTTGTTTTTTACAATTACCAAATGAATAAATAATGGGGTTGAAAGTACATGTACAAAAATGGGTTCCCTAGTGAAGTATGGCTTGGCCTATATAGGGCGCAAGTAGAGTTTGGTGGAGGGTGGGGGCCCCATTGGTTAGTTTCTGTACTAGGTAGATGAATGGAGGATGGCATTGTAGATGGGAAATTGATATTGGATGATATGGTCAGTTAATGATAATACAGAGGTGGATTTAATGTAACCAAAACACATAACATGGGATTCCATAATGGGGTGGTTAGCAGGATGATGAGGATGAAGTATAAGGTTCTTGCGCTTGGGTGTAACACTGCTGGGACTCCTAAGCCTAATGTGTAGAACAACATGAGTGTCAATATTCCAAGGGTAATATATGTGAGACAACTCATGGAGGTGAGAGAGATACTAGATGAAGGTACCTGAATGCAATGGAGGTGATGGTACAGTGGAGCCAGGTGTGGGGAACCTGAGGATAACTATCAGAGGGTATGATTGGGAAATGCAATTGTGAGAAGAGGGTTGAATTGTATGCCAGTTTGGAATATATACCTGGAGGAGCCAAGAGATCCCATGATTGACGATGTGAAGGGGGTCATGGGTGAGGACCTACAAATTCAAACCAAATACCTGATATGAAACATATCTTGAAAATAAACATATATATAACAATTGCGTGATAATTAAATGTGGATAGGGGATGCATATTTGCACCCAGGGTGCCAAAAAGGGGTCCCCAGGGCTCCATACTGAAATGAGAATTCGAGAGTACCGTTGTGAAGGTGAGGGAATCTGGATCCCGTAGGTGTGAACGGTGTGAGAAATGGAGCTCGAATGCTCCTGAACGGATGCAAGGAAGTTGGGAAAAAGGGCGTATATAAGGGAATGGGGCCCATATAATTACCTCATTTGTACTTACTGTTGTGGAGGTATGAGAGTTATCTACATGGACATTTTTGAGCCATGGGAGAGCTGGCAAGGTCATATTTGAGTGGAAAGAGACTCAAATAAGCCATCAAAACCTCCTGCATAATGTAGGCATGGTTTTGGGAGGGTAGAGGTCCATACAACCATTTATTTGGGTATGGTGGTGGGTCCGCGCGGGTGATCCCGTGATCCCTGTGCACATCTGCATGGGTTTAATTGATAGAGATGCACAAAGTGCACAACTGTATCAATGACACCCGTGCATATTTGCGTGGTGCTCGAGGAGGGTTGGGCATGTGCATGATTGTTCAAGTAACAATCACGAAAATGTGCACGACTGTAAAAACAATATTCGTGCACATGCACAAATGTAAAAATAACAACCGTGCACATGCGCGATTGTCGAACAGACATCCATGTCCATAATCATTGAAGAAATGCGTGTCTGTCTAGTGAATAGTCACACAAGAGTGCACAACTGTAAGTGGAACAATCACGTAGGAGTGCGTTAGTTGCACATATGTGCGCGACTGTAATGGGAACAAGAACACAAATGTGCATGACTGTTATGGGAACAATCAAGCAGGGGAAATAATGGGTTTATATGGATTTGATTGGAGTTTTGTTATGATGATGAGCTAACATAGCTTGTGTTTCCGTGGATGCAGGTGACCAGTCAGAGAGGGAGGATGCCGACGTAGTGGAGGGAGAGAGACTGAGAGTCTCTTAGGAGAGAGGTGGGAGCTGATGCATGGATCCAGTGACATTTGGCCTAGGCCGGTTTACTATGTTTTTTTGATTGTGCACTGATCCATACCTAGGAGTCACTGCTAGACTTCATAGTGCGGATGTGGCAGCCTAATCGTCATTGATTTTTGGTGCATGGGAGAGATCTACGGATTACCGCAGATATTGACATCTACTTCATTACTGGGATCCCGTTCCAAGGGGTGGCTTTGGCAGAGCAACCACAACTATTGATTGGGGTGATGGTGGGGGGACTGGATGGATGGTACTAATCGGGAGGAGAAATTATGATTGGTGGCTCTATCACCATCAACTTGATTGAATCACTCGAGGTATAAGTGTTTTGTGTGATGGTGGTCCTGATATACGGCTCACTAGGGACACAACGCATTTCTGGTGTCCATATGGTGATTGTAGAGTAGGTCATGAATGACCAGATGTTTTCTTGGGCCCAATTGATGTGCACCTGTATGGTGGCACAACTGTACCGGTGTGTAGCGACCATAGGTGGTGACTTTTCCTTTGGCTTAGTTTTTTATGCGTTCATGTTTGATAGGGTGGTATTGCTACGTACTCAGGCTGTTTTGGATCCACTGGTGATGCAGGATCCGAGAATGATGAGGTGGGGCAAAGATGCTGCCTCGACAGGGGGGAGGGGCTATGGGGCACTACTTTACCCCTATGTTCGAGAAGGTACGGTGAGAGACCCCTTAAGTATTTTATGAGTTCCCATATCATGGGATGGATTTTCAACATCATCCAAGCATGCGTATGCTGCCTAGGGAGGACTGGGATGACATAGGTGCATATATGATACTTCTATATTTAGGCTTAGTTGTTTATATATGTGTACATTGCTGGTACTCACACATATTTGTTGGTTTGGACATGCAGATGTTGGACCTAGTGGCCATGAGGCAGATGTTGCTCAGGGATTAGCTGTCAAGAAGGTAGAGGAGGGGCGACCCAGGAGGCATCATCGGTTTGATGATTTGAGGGTAGGCCCGACACATCTAGTGGGGGAAGGACCAACACATGTAGCGAGAACATGACCAGCAGGGGGCGGGGGAAGATCTGAGCCTAGGGTACAACAATGGGATATGGAGGAGCTGAGGAGGCACCTCGAGGGTGTCCTGGATGGAGTTATTGAGGAATTGTGGCTTTGGATATGGGATGAGGGTATCCTGGAGTTGTGCATTGGTGGGGACCCATGTTGGGGGTCAGTGATTCAATGGGAAGTGGTGGCGAGTGTGACTATGGTAGGGTGGATTCCTGCTATGGATATTTTGCCTAGGGGATCTCCACCAGTTGGTGATGATGTACCATAGTTAGGGTTACCCTAGGTGGTAGGAGGACCTTATACAAGGTGTTTTTGTTTTATTTGTTGATGGATGAATGCAATATGTATGTTAATATGATAAATGCCAATCTAATACTTGATTAGCTATGTTATATTCCATTTTGTTTTGGTTTCTAGAAATATGAGCAAATGTGATTGACTCAAAATTCTATAGCAGAAGTTTGAATTGCAGGTACTTGCGGTATAGGCATGGATCACAGACATGATACATATTGTTGAGTTGCTGGACAATGAGCGAAGAATATAATAGAATGCTAAGGTGATGAATATGAAGGTGACTAGCCTCAGAGAGGAGACCAATGACGATAACATATTCATCTTGGTTGTTGGTTGCAGGGCCAAGGCATATGCCGCTGGAGTGGAGCAACACATGGTCAGGGGTGTAAATGGCCCACTCTGTCAAGGAAATATTTTTGGTCCAACGACTAGCTCTGTCTGCGTACTCGATGTGATATAAGTGAATGAAGAATTCATCTGTTGACATAAGGACACTGGATTAGGCTCACATAATGAGAGAGCTATATCAAAAAAGACTTAAAATAACTAGGAAAGCAAGGAAAACCTAAGGTTAAATGGTTACGCTTAGGGGTAGAATTTGTTCAAGTATAACACGTTGACCAGGTCCTTGAGGGAAGTGCTTTCAGGGTGGCCTAAGATGTAGGCACACTTAGTAAGGCAATGACATACGACATAGGGTCCTTTCCATAGGGATTCAAACTTGTCGTGGCCTAGGGTATCATGGACGATATCGTAGGCCAACACAAGGTCACCTTCGGTAAATGATTGAAGGTTAACTTGGCAGTCAAAGGTCGATCTTCATTGAGTGATACGAGGGCGAACAACCGTTTCTCAAGCAATGCTGTGTTGGGTAAGAGATCGATTGCAGTGCACAACATTGGGATTTCACACTCAATAGGGAGTACAGATTCGATGCCGTGGAATAAATGGAAGGGTGTGAAACCGGTGGTTGTTTTGACAGTTGTTTGATATGTCCATAAAGATGGGAAAAACATATGATGCCAATTGGTCTTGTGTTTGTCAACTGTGCGTTGAAGCATAGTTTTGAGAACCTTGTTGATGACCTTGAATTTTTCATTGGATTGTGGGTAATAGGGTGAGGCGAAGTCAAGGGTGAATCCTAATTTGGTTGATAGCTCCATGGAGACTTCATTTTTGAAGTGCTTTCCGTGGTCGAAGACTAGTTGTAGGGGGACCATGAAGCGAGAGATGACATGGTTGAAGAAAAAATGCGTCGCTGTGTTGGCCGTAAGGTTGAATGTGGGAATTTCTTTAGCCCATTTGGTGAAGTAGTCAATGGCGACTACAATGTACTTGTGTCCATTCTTGGATGGAGGGTTGCATGTCATGAAATCGATGCCCCATTTACAAAAGGGGCCACTCGTGATTATGGGGTGCAAGAGGGTAGGTGGTGCCCGAGTCATATGTGCATATAGCTGACATTTTTCACATCACTTAATTGCATGGATGTAGTCATGAAACATTGTGGGCCAAAAGTAACCCACTCAAATAATTTTTTGGGCAGTGGACATGCCATATAAGTGATCTCCGCATGCTCCATTGTGGTAGTCATTCATAATTGTCTCGGCCTCTTCGAGGGTGAGGCATTGTCGAAGGAGTATGTTGACACTTCTACAATAGAGAACATATCCTATGAGGAGGCACCGTGAGACTTGGTGTCGAATATGATGATGGTCATCTTGGGATAGATGGGGATCAGATTTTTGAGTTCGAAGGTAGACAAAAATATCGCCGTACTAGGGATTTGTAGATGATATGAGAAATAAATGCTCATCAAGGAAATTCCCATTGACCCGGGGGTCTGTAGATTCATATGGTTAGTCTATGTGGAGTTCGACCACGGTGAGGGATTTCTTGCTCTTTGGGGTGGTAAAATCTAGGTCATATTCTTAGAGAATGATGATCCAACAAGCAAATTTACCATTTCCCTGGTGGCAAATCAAGAGGTAATGCATGGGGTTGGAATCTGTGACTACTTTGGTGCATATTTTGATGTGAGTGAAATTGTGGAAGGCATATGTAATTGCGTGTTGGAAAGTGGCCCTAACATTTTTGTGTCTGAAGGGCATGAAACGATAGGCAAAGGTGCCCCATAGGGTTGTGAATGCGGTTTTGTATTGATCCACATGGTGGATTTGGATTTTTTTGTAGCCATATAATCCATCCATGAGGGAGAGGACTTCATGACTAATGTAGGCATCAATGACTTGATCGATGAAGGGGGTTGATAAGTTGTCTTTGTGACAAGCTTGGTTGAGGTCACAGAAGTCTGTGCAAACTCGAATGGTGCCTTATTTTTTATTAACAGGAACTAGATTGGAAACCCAGGATGTGTATGTAATGGGGTATATGAAGCCAATTGTACGTATTTTGTTGATATCATCTTTGATCACCATGGCTTTGGAAGGGTGAAGGGGGTGTTTCTTTTGGTGAACAGGGGAAACGCCAGGCCAAGTGTCAATGCGATGTTCAACAATTGCTGGGTCTAATCCTGGCATTTCAGTGTATGACCAAACAAACAAATCTTGATATTCCTGGAATAGGGATTTGCATGCTACAATTTCCTCTAGGGAGCATGCTGCCCCCAGGGTGATTTCTTCAACGACATTGGGTTTGACTGAAATGTCAATTTTGATGGTGGGTGAGATATTGGCCATGTTACCTTCTTCAAACGTGTCAGGGGAAGGTATTGGGTTCTTGAACTAGTCTACATGGCTAGAAGGGATGAAATATTTAGCTTCGAGGGTACAAACATGGGTGTCTGTTTATGGCTGAAAGACGTTGTGCGCTAGAAAAGGGATCGACGATGAAAAACGTCCCATGGGTAATTAGGTTCGCATATGACTTCTAAAATGTCTTCATCAGACTGAAAAATGATAGAGTACAGGGAGTTTGTAACTATTGGGAGTGGGGTGTTGAGATTCGTGGGGGGAATTGGTGAAGGTTGGATTCCGTCAATTTACCCTGAGGTAGATGGACCTACGGGAGGGGAAGGGAGACAATTGGTAGATGTTATGAACCAAATATCGACATATGAATTGGATGTACCATGGTATGGAGGAGGGGGGATATCATAAACCAGTGTTATAGGAGAGTTGGGGGGGTTTGGGGGAAGTCCTTGCATCATGGTAGAATGGAAAGAGGGGTCACCAAATGGGGGTTGAGCCGTGGGGGAGGTATGACATGAATTCTTGGATGGTGATTGTTCACTGTCGGGTTCACAGGGGTTGGTACACTTGGTGAAATGGGTGGGATGGAGGCCCTCCAATGTGTGTGTCCCTTAATGATGAGTGGAAAATGATACGTGTAATGGTCCATATGGTAACATAATGTGCAAGGGCATCACATGCGCTCGTTTACTGACGTAGAGACATAGATAATGTCAGTAACTAGTTGTACCAAGGAGATGGGTTGGGATGATTTGGGTAATGTGCTTTGGCACACTGTTGTAAGAGTGTCCCGAAACTGAGGGAGGGTCGAGAAATGGTGCGTGTAATGGACATATTCATAAAAAATGGCGCAATCATGCTTTGTTCTCAAAATGGTAGGTTTGGAGGAAGAAGGTTCCGGGGAGGCTGGTAGGGAGATTGATGTAGGGAGTAGTGGTATGCTTATGGGTTTTGGAATGAGATTCAATAATTGAGGTAAAGAGGGGAAGGTATTGGTAGGGTGTCCAACGATGTTACATACTTAGCATGGGGGTGGTATGTGGGGTGGGGAAGGGAGAGAAGGTTCCTTCTTTTTGTGTGTGCCACATTGGTTTGTGGCAGTTCCCCCCGTTCTCGAGGTAGCATCTCCTGTGGTGGTATTATTGCCTCCAACTGTGTGACCAGTTGGGTGAGTGATTGATCACGGTAGTGGGACTGCAGGTTGTAGTGGAAGAGATAAACTTGGTACCATAGTTAGTGTTTATAGATACCATACAGGGATGGCGATGACCATATTTGGTAAGGTGAGGGTAGCTACAACTTGATATGTTGGGGGAGGATAAAATAAGAGTATTTGGGTGATGTCATGTGGGACTTATTAGCACATGATATGTACTAAAGGACATCTTTAGTTTTTCTAATCACGTGATTTTTCCTTCTCTAGGAGTCAATTATTTAAAATTTCATAATTTTGGGTCATAGGGTCAAGTTGCTTAAAAGTTTGAGTCATGTCTTATGTAAATAAATCAAGGTGATTGATTTTTATCTTGGGTCTAGAGTTGATCAAATACATGGTGAAGTCTTGATGTCATGAAAGTGGGTGTCATCATTTGCACAAAGGGAAGGTATGGGTCATTGATAGTAATGTAAAGGTCATCATCAAGTTTTGTAACCGAAAAAAGTGTCCAAAGGGTCTTGGAGGATCATCCAACCACCAAATGTCTTGCAAAAGTTTTCAAATCAAAGGCACTGCTAACTCTCCTAGAAGTTTGCAACACCTTCAAAAAGGGGACATGTGTCCAAAATTTGGTAATGATGTTTTCGAAAAGGGTATCTAACGATTTTTTCTAGTATTTAGTGCCTTTCCATATTCATTCATCCTTCAAGGTTCGTTATTGAAAATATTTATCACCATTTGTCAAAGATTGCTGCAAACTGGTTCAACGCTACAAACTAATTTCTTGTAGGAGCTTTCTCTGATGTTTTCATCATAACTTTCGAATCACGATCTGGGCTCTTCTGAAATTTGGTGTGGAGAAGAACCATATTACCATTGACTTGATGAAAAAAAATCAGCTCGACCTAGTTCGTATTTTGGGAGAAAAACCAAAATTAGCATCTAAAGGAAAGTTCACAATGCATCTTGCATAGGTGCTATGAACTCTAACAGTCTCACAAATACGAGCTATGGGAGGGCTGCTAGCTATCAAGGAAGGTTCGAATGGTTTCCTAGGAGGTATTTGGACATGAGGGAAATGTGTTCTATCACTAGATCAAGCAACATGACTTGTTTCAAAAGACATTTATCACAATAGACAAGATCCAAAAAAATAGGAATTTGTTATGTTTTTGTTGGAATCTTTTGTAACAAA
Organism: Picea engelmannii; assembly: GCA_009831015.1. Taxonomy (NCBI): domain Eukaryota; kingdom Viridiplantae; phylum Streptophyta; class Pinopsida; order Pinales; family Pinaceae; genus Picea; species Picea engelmannii. The sequence continues at coordinate 301,520 of ML786265.1, read as the reverse complement.
CTCCTAAATGGAGGAGGATCCTATGTATCTCCTTGGTTTCGACCTCCTTATAGTAGAGATATATCATTCACTATATATGAAGGGGATTTTGATAAGGAAAAGGGGGATGGATGATCCGTAGAGGAGAGAGATGGAGGAGCAGTTTTGCTGTTTTTTTGTAAGCATGAGGGCATTCATGTTTTAATCATTTATGTTATTGAAGATCCATGAGAGTTCTGATACCATATTGTTTGAACTACTTTATTTTTATTTCTTTACATCTTCTTGCTTGTATAAATTGCTGATTCATAGGATAAAAAACTTCCCTTGATGAATATATTCTTGAGTATTAGAAGATATGCTATAACTTCCCTTGATTGTTATCTTCTTCATTCCTCTACCCATCATTATATAAAACTTTTGTCTGTTATGCAACTTGATTTCCTTCACTGAACAAGGTGTTTATGACTCCTTTTCCAATGGTAGCTACTGATATGCAGTTATCTTGTTTCCCTTTTCCTTTCCCAGTCTTGTTGATCCACCTACGCAAACCAATTCAATCCTAAATAATCAAATGGGTTCTGGGCTTGTATTTCAAGCAATCTAAGGAAAAATTCTAGTGCTAACATATTTGGTGTCATTGCAGGGGACAAAGTTGAAGATCTTCCCTTGGAGAATGACACTGATTAGATCTAGCTTTGGATGGTGAATTGAATTTGGACATATTCAGACTGCATATTTCACCTGGAGACTCCACTCCATGAAGGAAATATCCAGTGACGACTCCACAATTTGATAATGTCAAAGGCATTTGCTGCTGTTTTGGCTTAGAGGTTTGCACCTCTTAACTTTTCTGCAGTTCCTGGTTTCCCTCATCCAGTACCTCATATGTTAGAATGGGGAGATTTTTTTCCGATATTCAGAGAAAGGAAGAAGGATAATCCTCCAGAGCATCTCATCAAATTTCATCAATGCATGGATCAAATTGATCTACATCGTGATGACATTTTGATGAAAATGTTCATGCATTCATTAGATGGTGATGCACATCAATGGTATTTCTCACTACCTCATTCTAGCATCTCATCATTACGAGAATTTCATTCAACTTTTAATGAGCCCTGTAAAAGTTGTCTTTCAACTGAATTTCTATTTGAGAATTGTTGTGAGGAGTTTGAAAAGTACATATAGTAGGTATTTTTTCAGATTGTAAGGCTAAAATAGATGCTTTTGTTGAAGAAATCAAGGAAAAATCATATTATTCCTTTCCTAGTTTTCCAGTGTTGAAAGTAGATTTTGTTGACTGTTCTTATGATGAAGAAATTGGCAGCCATGCAGTAGATGCATTTTCCCTTGTAAAATATGTCTCTAAAAATCATTCCTCTGATGAGTTAGTTGTCCCAAATGTTGACAAAAATCATCCTATCCTTCATGGATACTTTGATAATAAGTAGAAGATATTTACTAAAGCACATATAGAGCTTATTAGCAACCATCCGATATATGGTAATGAAGAATATAAGGAGGAATTGCATCAAGAGTTGAAATTTTCTTTATCACCCATTAATGAGCATAAATATCCAAGGATCAGTGAGCTCATGTTTATCATTTTTGCACCTAGAATTCTAAAAGACATCAAACAACATATGCATAGTTATGGAGCATATGACCACCACAATTTTGTTGAAAAATCAGCCTTCACAGAGGAGCAAGATTGCCTTCTTAAGCAATTGAAACTTTTCCATGTTCTTTAGGATCCAGTGGAAATATGGATGGATTCCTTGCTTGCACAAGTCCCAATTGTTGTAACGCTGGGTATATCTTTTATTTGCAACAATGAGTGTAAGATTTTCTTGGAACTTTTACTGAAAATATTACCTTCTTTTTGTATTTTCTCAAAGAGATGCCTCCCAAAAGTTATTTTCATTAGTCAGTTACTTTCATGGCTGTCGTGGATGTTTGATTACACCTAAGCAAATTCATTAGTTGGTTAGAGTAGGCTTATGTATATAAATAAGCTCAAACCATGAGCATGTGGCTTTCAGTTTTTGGTTTGCAATAGATCAACAATAATGACTCCATAGCCCAATGGATAAAGGGCACTAGAACTGCAAAGGTTCTTGGAGACTCACAGGGAGGTCTCCATCCCCTGTGGAGCCAATGTTAGCACATGATATGTACTGAAGGACATCATTAGTTTTTCTAATCATGTGATTTTCCCTTCTCTTAGGAGTCAGTGATTTAAAATTTCATAATTTTGGGTCATAGGGTCAAGTTGCTTAAAAGTTTGAGTCATGTCTTATGTAAATAAATCAAGGTGATTGATTTTTATCTTGGGTCTAGAGTTGATCAAATACATGGTCAAGTCTTGATGCCATGAAATTAGGTGTCATCATTTGCACAAAGGGAAGGTATGGGTCATTTCTAGTAATGTAAAGGTCATCATCAAATGTTATAACCCAAAAAAGTGTCTAAAGGGTCTTTGAGGATCATCCAACCACCAAATGTATTGTCAAATTTCTCAAATCAAAGGTGCTACTAACTCTCCAAGAAGTTCGCAACAACTTCAAAAAGGAGACACGTGTCAAATCTTTGGTAATGATGTTTTCGAAAAAGGTATCTAATTTTTTTTTCTAGTCTTCAATTCCTTTCCATATTCATTCATCCTTCAGGGTTTGTTATTGCAAATATTTATCACCATTTGTGGAAGATTGCTGCAAACTGGTTCAACGCTACAGACTAATTTCCTGTAGCAGATTTCTCTGATGTTTTCACCATAACTTTCGAATCATGATATGGTTTATTCTTAAATTTGGTGTGAAGAAGTACCATATTACCATTGACTTAATGAAAAAAAATCAGCGTGACCCAGTTCATAGTTTGGGAGAAAAATCAAAATTACCATCTAAAGGAAAGTTCGCAGTGCATCCTGCATAGGCACATCAAACTCTAATAGTCTAAAAAATATGAGCTATGGGAGGGCTTCCAACTGTCAGGGACAGTTCAAATAGTTTCCTAGGAGGTATTTGGACATGTGTTCTATCACCATATCAAGCAACATGACCCATTTCAAAAGGAATTTATCACAATAGACAAGATCCAAAAAAATAGGACTTTGTTATGTTTTTGTTGGAATCTTTTGTAACAGACTCCTAAATGGAAGAGGATCCTATGTAGCTCCTTGGTTTCAACCTCCTTAGAGTATAGATATATTATTCACTATATATGAAGGGGATTTTGATAAGGAAAAGGGGGATGGATTATCCAAAGAGGAGAGAGTTGGAGGAGCAGTTTTGCTTCTTTTTTGTAAGCCTGAGGGAATTCATGTTTTAATCATTTATGTTATTGAAGATTCATGAGAATTGTGCTACCAGATTGTTTGAAATGCTTTGTTTTTATTTATTTACATATTCTTGCTTGTATAAATTTCAGATTCATAGGATCAAAAACTTTCCTTGATTAATAGATTCTTGAGTAGCAAAAGATCTGCTATAACTTGCCTATTAAATCACTATTTTATTCAAGTACCTTGCATTCACTTTTTCAGAAAGGTTTACGTTTTTGTGAATGATCCACTTTTTTTATCTTCTTCATTCCTCTAACCATCATTATATAAAACTTTTTTCTGTTATGTAGCTTGATTTCCTTCACTGAACAAGGTGTGTATGACTCCTTTCCCAATGGTAGCTACTGATATGCAATTATCTTGTTGCCCTCTTTCTTTCCCAGTCTTGTCAATCCACCTACTCAAACCAATTCAATCCTAAAGAATCAAATGGGTATTGGGATTGTATTTCAAGAAGTCTAAGGACAAATTATAGTGCTAACAGAACTATTTTCCAAACAAGGATTTGACTCACGGGTGGTAGACTCTCCGATGTTCCGTCCTAAGAAGTTTATATTGGGAGTTCGTTAGGAAGGATCAGGGTGAGATGGGAAGGAGTGGTGGTGGGGTTTGATGAGTTCTTGATGGAAGGTGTTTCTGGTATTTCTATTCCATCGACCATGACAATGCACATATCGACGATGGTTGGTTGGGGTGTGGGAAGCCTTGGTATGTACTGATCAAAGATGGATCCTAAAATAGCCATGGTCTGACGTATATCATTGGGACAATGTCAATGCTTGAGAGAATAAGTGGTAGGATGTTATCAATGTGCCTTGATTGGTTGGGTTCATGGTGGGTCAATTGATCAATGGTGATGATTTTCCCATTGTGAGGAAAGAGCATGGTACAAAAGACCGAGGAAGCTATGACTTGCATGACGTACATGTAGCTTCGTCCGAAGAGGATATTATAATCCAATTGGGCTTTGATGAATTGTATGTCGATGAGAATGTTTTCCCCCCAAATTTGACCAGAATGTTTTGATATATGCCTTTTGGTTTGGATGGGCGACCATCATAAGCTCGAAGCTTGATGGTGGAGAGGATCAACTCAGGTGAACCAAGTTGCTTCCATACTGATTTGGACATGATGCAAGTGGATTCTCCTTCGTCTATGATGCAACGATGGACCACGATATTCCATATTTTGTCAGGAACCTGGAATGCAACTAAGGATGGGAGTCAAGATTATACTCTGTCTAAATCAAATGTGATTAGATGAGTTTCTATGGGATCTACTGCCCCTAATTGTGAAAGTAATTCCTTTCATTCATAAGGGCATGTTTGAAGGAATTCCATAAATGACATGGAAACAAGTGATCGAACAAGATCATAAATAATATTGTAGCTATGGGAGACCCTAGCATGAGGTTTATGCACATTCCTGCGCAAGGGTGCGTGAGGCATGCGAGCGATGGATTCAGTGTTTGGATGAGTGGTCATCAACGATTTTCCAGTTGGTGTTTGGGGAGCATCCGAAGTGGTAGGTAATGGATCAGGGGATGTACCATATTGATGAATGTGAGGTTGTAAGAGGATTTCCTCTTCAATAGTGAGGATGATACTATGGTTGGTGGTGTTCCCTGGGTGGGGCTATTTAGGTGGAGGGAATGCCCCTGTGGGTGTGGCTATTGGACCCCCTCTGGTTTAGTATTAATGACTCCTTGATGTGGTATAGGTTTTTTTAATACCACAGGTGGTGGTGGTGATATATAAGTAGGAGGTCCTTGAGGTGGACCTCGAGGGTTAGGAGCTTGCTGAGGATTGATGGCGTCCTTCATCCATTTATAGTTGGCGATTTGAGGGCAATGATGAGTGTAATGGCCATATTTTCCACAAAATGTGCAAGGGTAATTGGTTCAAAGGTTGTTATTTCTCCCTTGTCATGGTTGAACATTATTATTTCCCCCTTGGGGGTTTTGGTTGGGTTGGAGCTGGTTGCCCCCAACTTGGGGGTTTTGTTGAGAGGGGTTCCCTCCTTGTCCCTGATTGCTATTCTTTACTTTCTTCCAGTTATTGTTGGGTTGGTGAGGTGGATTGACCGTATTCAACTCTTCAAAATATTGAACCTATTGAAGAGGGGAAGGTTGGATGAAATTGACCCCCACCCAGTTTTGTCCATGTGGGGGTGCAACAGGTTGTGGTGGACCTAGGAAGGGATAGTATGGGTTACCTTATGGGGGTCCATATGAGTTGTAAGAAATGGTGGCGGGTCCATTATTAATAGGTGGATATGACGTTGTTGGTGTAGGAAACAATGGTGGGACAAGGATTGGCTGGGGAAAGGATGTGGGTATATGGGTACCCATGGGGGGAAGAGGAGGTGCCNGGGGGGGTGGGGGCGGGTAATATGAAGCTCCCACATATGGTTGAAGGTATGGATTGGTTCCATATATGGGTACCGGTTGTGCGTGTGGTTGAATATGAGCCATGGAGTCAATCAACCCATCAACAATGTGTGATGTTCCAGGTTTGTCTTGACCGAAGGGAAAAATATGAGGAGAATATGGAAGGACTGTGCATAGGTACCCTAAATGGGAGTAGATGAGGTCAAACTATTGTGCCTTAGTGATGGTTTCATCTTCAATTTGGGGGAGGTATGTGGCCACATCTTTAGCAAGGGTAGGAACGAACGATCGGAGGAACCAATCTAGCCTTTATTGTGGGGTGGTGTCCTCTTTACAAAGGTTGCAACGTCTACACCATTCATGAATATGGTATGAAATGTGAGTAGAGGTGTTTTGTTTTCATTATGAAAAGAATTCAGACCCAGTATCATGACGGATGGGAAGTTGAAAAAATGATAGGAATTATTTGGATAATGATTCAAATGTTGAGTGGGCTCCATACTTCTCGTTCACGTACCATTTCGCTACTGTACCAGTGAGGTTTCTCTGAAATAACCATAGACGAATGGAATCTTCCATCATGTTATTGGAAGAACACCACAAATGGAAGGACATGACATGGTTGGCAGGGTCCTCTTCGAATTTCCCTTCAAACTTAAAGATGTCTAAAGGTAGTTTTGTGGGCATATTTGACCAAATGGGGTTGTGTAATATGGGAGAATTTGTCAGTTTAGTTAGATTAGGGATATTGAGTGAAGCTAAAAAATGCATGATAGGAGTGGGTCCTGCCATGTTATGGGAGGAAGTGGTTCCTTGGGAGTTTGTACTCTGTGAAAAAGTTTGGGCCCTACCTCCTTGTGGTGGAGGGTTTGTTTGTGAGTTGCTTGGGATATTGGTTCTGAGCACAGTGGCTCCTAGTAATCTCGAGGATAGTATCATAGCACTAACTGGTGTATTTTATGGTAGTACTTATGTCTCAATGAAATTAGGAACACTACCCAAAATTGGGGGTAAATTTCTCAAGCGTCTAGAACATCGGGGATACTGTGGTTCCCCTATAATTCTAGCCTAAAAGTGGGTGTGTGTAAATGGTGGCGAGGAATGATAGGACAATATGATTTCAAATTACTTTAAACAATGTAGTCATAAGATTGCATGTACTTCAAGTGGTGAAAATCATACATCAAGAAAATGTGAAAAGTGGTTTGGGTTTTTTGTAACTCGTGGGGGAATAGAAATAAAATAACAAATGCACATGTACTATCTAATGTAGAGTCCTTCCTCTCAAACAACATTGGACCTCCAAAAAATCTCTCGACAGTGGGGCCATAACCCACTTGAGGAGAAACTAGTGAAGGGACGAACAATCAGTTATAATGAGGGATGAAGGGGGCATATCCCGAAAGTACTTGCGATATTTCCCAACAAATGTTCAAAATATGATTGAGGTGCGATTGCATCCCAAAACCGCCACCTTGGGTAGATAAATCATAATTTTTTTCTACTAGGATACCTCAATCAAGCACGCCATTTATATTTTCAGCCTCATAAATCGGTCACAAGATGGATGCTTTCCAAGGGTTGGGTGACCCAAGGAGGCATGCATAGAACAACTGGACCTAAGCCTTTGAACCTTCACGTGTGTCTCCCTTTATTATGGTGTAGGAATTCTTGAGTGGGAGTATTTGGGAACCCTAATTCACAACTTTCTAAGTTTCAAAATGAGAAATGATGACGAGGAGTTATTTGGATCCCTATCCCCAAAATCCTAACTTAGACTACCAAATTATTTTGTGTTCCTCCTGTGGAGGTTAGAAAGTGGGTTGATTATGGTTGTTTTTTATAATGTAAAAGAGGGATGTGAAGTTGGGGTCATGGACCAATTTCGTTCTTTATGAAGGTGTGCACAAAGACACTTTTCTAAACAAATGAATCCCACAAGAGTTTCAAGTATCTAGCAAAAAGGTTTTTGAATGAGTGAGAGTGTGTGCAAGGAGTGGTGATGGTGAAACAAGTTTTTAATAAATTAAATTCAATATTTTAGCATGGTGGACATCATGTGGTCCTTTACTTGTCTTGTTTAGATAACTTACTAAATTGTTTTAAAATGACCCTTGCAAACAAAAGGAAATCCTAAGCTATCATGGAAGATATGATAATCCTTACTTGCACCCTTTATCTTCCTAAGGCGTTTTGTAATATATAAAACTTGAAACTAGTCCTATTTTGTGAGCATGTGGGCATATGTGGGCCCTTACAACTTCTTTAAACTCCTTAGGTGTCTTACTCTAAAAAAATTGAAAACTATCCTAGAATTTCATGCATGTGGGCATATGGGCCCTTGCAACTCCTTTAAGATTTAATTTTCAACAACTAAGTTGAGAGGATTGACCTCTTTTTGAAAGTGATTTTATTTACCAAGGGAGATAGAGACTTATCTAAGCAACCTCTTTTTATGATTTCCAAGATCACACTAAGGTGCGAAGAAAGAGCATACTCCAAGATTTGTTTAGATGTTCTTCTAGTCCCGGTTTAATGTGATGACTTTGTAAAATGAAGGCTTTGTTTATGAGATTCAAATGAAAAAAACCTTTTTAAGAAATCTAGGTGGAAACCAAGGAAATCAAAGATATTGTGGTTATTTTTAATCTCCCTAATTATCTATGTGTGATGTGGGGTTTATGTATGCAAGAATGAGATCTCAGCCTGCTTGTGATGGCTTTTACAAAGTGATAAAATAAAATCTAAACTACTAAGTGGCAGTGGGAAACTCAAGCCTTAGAATTTTACAAAAATAAGATAGGTGCATGGCAAAATTAGAAACAATTGCACACAACACGTATATCACACAGTTGTAGAGTTCTGACAGAGCACAAAAGTTTATAGACCGTGCGTCTATTCGTCCCAAACCTGCATGCACGCAGAAAAGTTGGCAGGACAGAAACTTTGAGAAAATTCTCTTACCGTGGGGTGAAATCCTGCTCTCAAAGGGTGAGATTAGGCTGGTTTTGACCCTTTCACATGCAAACAAGTAAGACAGAAAACTCTAACAACCTAATTGGAGATAATTTTGATTCAAATCCCCAATATGGTTGCCAATCTGTTGGGTTCCTTTTTTCACAAAGGTGAGCAAAAGGATACCCCTTAACTATCTAGTTAGTCTATCCAGAAAGAACATCAGAGAGTTAGTTGGTTAGTGTATCAACTAACATAAATAAATGAGAGATAAATAACTATGAAATAAAACTAAACTAAGCAAACAATAACTTCAAATGAATGCACAAAGAAAACACAAGATATGTATAGAAAGTAAAATGATCTTCGATTTGACACTCCTTGGAGAAATATGGGAACTTATGAGTCCCCTCTTCCTCCTTGGGAATTCTCTTGAGTCCCCAAGAACAAAGTCTTCTTTATACTATCAATGGCTAACAAAGGAAAATGGTGAAGAAAAGAGTGATGGACTACTCAAGAGGAGAGAGTCCTAACACATTCTATGTTTTCCCAAAGCTTTCTAAGAGGAAGATGGCTTCCCAAAGATAAAAATGAGCAGCATAACAATACTGAAATGATTCTTATTTTTTGCATACAATGGCCCTTTATTTATAGGAGTATGGAAATATTTTTATTAACTAGTTCCAAATGTGAATGGGAGGCCCTTGGAGGTACCTCCCATCCTTTTCAGTGATCCTAAGGTGAAATTTGGGGGCGATTTTGGGTATAGGGGAGATCCCCTTCATCCCAAAAGTGGTTGAGGCTTGACAAAACTCATAAATGCTCCATTTTAAAGTTTGAATGGGTCTTACGACTGTCATTCGCACACTCTGCGCAATATGCGTGTCATACACTGTGTCATACCGTACATATGTGCGCACGTTGCTTTTGCTGAATGTTCGTGGAATTCCATCACCAATTTTATATAGTTTTATGATTGTCTTGCCAAACTGAGTGTAATCCTTCCATGGATATTTTTAGTATGTTGTTTTTGTGTTAACTGTTTCTTCATCCATTGTCTGTATTTGTGGTGAGCCATTTTCCGGTGATAACAATAAGGATAACCCTTAAGAATAACATTATTTCTCTCATAATTCCAATCACATGTATCGATTGACATTATTGATGTAAGTTTTAAAACTTTTACATTAATTCAATGCACACATAGATTATTAACACAAAAAATAAAACATTTTCAATCACACATATACACAGATATTTACACTGGAAAGCCAATTGGGAAAACCCTCAACCTATTTTAGAGTCAAACCTCTAATTCTATTCATAATTTCAACTTCATTGTTTACAATACAATATATAGGATCCCACGACATCCAAAAAACTCCTAATCCATTAATTTGGATTAGATTAAAACCTTAATTCCTTAACTAGAATTAGAAAACCATGGGCTGAAATACTATGCACCACTAAACTACCCCTGCCAAAGGTGAAAGACCTTCCAAAAATTTGGTGAATAAACCCCTAATAGGGGGACCCACAATCATGCAAAGAATATAAAACATACCCAACCTTCTCCCACTTGTTGTTTTCTTTGCATACAGGGCCACATGATTTCATGATCAACAATTGAGGGTAGAGATTCCCATTGATTCTCTACACCAAGAGAACTTCTCAATTCTCACAGACTTTGTTAATGAATTTGCAACATTCTCCAAAGTGTCCACCTTCACTAGCAACACCTTCTTCTCTTTAACCATATCTTTGAATAAATGATATTGAACATAAATATTATTTGTATTAGAATGATAACTTGTGTTCCTCATCGGGAATATTTCACTATGACTATCACAATCTATCCTTACAACCTTTTGTACCAATCCAATGCCTGAACACAATATCTGTAACCATACTGCTTCCTTGATTGCATTAGTGATTGCCATATATTCATACTATATAGTTGAGAGTGCCACTAAAAATTATCTTATATTCATCCAATTGATCGCTCCTCCAAATAGTTTAAATACATACCCACTTGTATATCTTCTACGATCTATATCTCAAGCCCAATCTGCAACAACAAATCCATGTATGTCCAACACTTTGTCCATTCCTAATCTTCCTTGGTAACACAATCCATAAATAGTAGTGCCAATAAATACTCTAAAACCCTCTTTACTGTTGCCCAATGCTCCTTCCTTTTGACATATATCTTCTAAAAAATTCCACTGCATGTGCAATGTTTGGTCTAGTATAGACCATTGCATACATGAAACACTACTACATATGGGCGGATTATTCCACGGAAATTTTCCACGCTTCAACTAGTTTCATATTTTTTTAAAATAGGGTGGGATTTTCGTCGCAATATCGACGAAAATCTAATTTAAATCTAGTCGGGATTTTCGTCTCTATAGCGACTAACTTTCGTGGCAAAAGCGACGCAAATTTTGCCTATCTCATTGGTCGGTGTTAACGGCTAGTTGACTATTTTATCTATATATACGTGACTTTAAGAGACTTTGCGACACAATTGCTATAGTTGTGACACTGTTCTTGGCTTTTGTTTGAGTTGTTTATTTTTTCCGTCACCCACCGGTTGAACAAATCCAATTCTCGATCTACATAGCTCGGATTTTGAACTTGCAAGGTTAGTATGCTATTTTTTATTAATGTACTCATTTAACTTGTAATTTTTTTTTCAAATGTCCAAATTTCATTTAGCTTGTTTTTTCCTTGATAATATATTATAATATGTGTAGTACCATATTTCATGTCTTTGGTTTTTGGATCTAGTTAGTACATTCTATGGAAAAGGGTATGTGGATTCCATAATATTCTAGGTTTATGGAATCCACATACCCTTTTGCCTTCATTTGTAGCTATAATCTCTCTCTCTCTCTTTTCATTGATAAAGATATGGAATTGCTCTTGAAACTCAACCCTGATCGGTGAAATGATAGTAATTGATTGTCATTTTCTTCTCTCTTTTAATTTTTAATACCTAACAAAAAAATACCAACAAATCTTGATTGAAGCTTTGATATCACTTGTTACATCCCTAGTACCCAAAAGGAATCACACTTGCATAAATTGAAAATAATATAACAGTGACAATAATGGTTGGGATACTTGCACACCTAATGGTTGGCAGCTAGCACTTACTAATTCAATTAAATGAAGGAAGAAATATCCATGAATAAAATATTGAAGTTGATTG
>ML786265.1:260001-271191 GCA_009831015.1 Picea engelmannii | reverse complement strand
TAATTTGTGCGGAACCTGTTGGCTATGCGATTAACCTGTGGCTTGAGAAACCGCGACTCAGGGGCATCGAAGCCGTCAAAATCACTCGGGTATCGCACCCGGCCTGAGCCACACCAACCCTTAACATGGTTGGATTTTTTGTCCCCGCAAGTTTCGAACCGGTGACTTTAACAACACAGAGTGGCTTAACAACACACTCCGTCACCGACTGTCCTACACCTCAGGGACATAATATATTATATATTATATATTATATATATAATATATAATATATATAATATATATTATATATATAATAATAATAAAAAAAATTAAAAATGAAAATAAAAACAACATAAATAAAAGACAAAATAAAACAACATAAAACATTTCAAAACGCAGCCTATAACACTCGCGCGCCTGCTGCAAGATACCACCACAGTCCGACCACTATATCACTCGCGCGCAGGCTGCAAGCTACCACCACGACATATTTGGAGCACGGTTTGGAGAGGAGGATGGATTTGGAGGACGAGAGAAGGAGGATGACACACGATTTGCAGAGGAGGAGGGGAGGAGGGCACACGATTTGCAGATTCTAGGGCACACGATTTGCAGAGGAGGAGGGCACATGATTTTCATAGGAGGAGGGCACACGATTTGCAGAGGCTAGGGCACACGATTTGTAGAGGAGGATGGCACACAATTTGCAGAGGAGGAGGGAACACGATTTTGCACCGGAGGAGGGCACATGGCCAGAGGAAATGGTTCGACCTCTTTCTCCTATCTCTTGACTTCTTGACATTATTCTTATAGAGGTAGGCAAGCATAGTTTTGTGCAAATGTTGGACTACAAAAACATCCCCTATCAATGCACCCTTTGTAAATCCCATGGGAAACAAATATTTCATGTCCATGTATCTCCCAAACAAACTTCAGTGATTTTTACCACATGGTCTTGAGTCCAATACATATAGGAGTAGAAACATTGGAAGGATCTTGAAAGGGTAAACGAAACATGGAAGATGATGTAGACCCCCAAACCCTCAGGTCCAAGGTCCACATAGGATCGTTCTACTCTGCCCTTTGAGTCAAATTGACTCTTTGGTTTCCCCTCGGGAAATACCCTTCACACACAACAGTGTATCCATAGGTCCTTATGGGTGTGCCCGTGTGATCAAACATGAAGCATCAACCCAAATCTCCTGACTCAAATTAGGGTCACGCCCTTCGCAAGTTCGGGACTTCGGGTTTCACGATTTCGTGATTCTTGTTGTCGAGGGTTCTTATCTCTACAACTTCCGAAACCCGAATTACCGAACTCTGATGCACTCAGAAAAGGTTGACTTTTCAACGGGATTCTCACTTCATCAGGATTTCGGACTTCATGATTTCGTGAATCCAAATGAAAGGCTCTTCATCCTTTGACCTCCGAACCCCAAAATGGTCTACAAGGTTTGACTCTACCAACCGACGAAGACACGCCACCTCTCGTCCTTACGGTTTTCTACCTTTGACGTAGACTCCTGCCACTTGTCACTCTTTTGGGTTTTTGGGACTCCCACTCCCAAAGTGATGTCTCCTCCGTCTCTCAACACGAAGTGCCAAAATCCTGAAACTCTAATCCACTTTCTGTCGCAACTCATGACTTCGGGATTTTTGATTCACTGCGCTCGACTCCTCGTCGTTAGGATCCATGAAATGCCAAAATGATCCGATGGCTTGTGCAACGCACGATCAATGGTCCACATTGATTTTGGATCCTAGAGTGGAAATATTGCCTCCCTCTAACCACCCTGCAACTTCCCTGGATCCTACGGTCCTCGTGATTTCGGGAATTCTTCACAGAGAATTTCGTCCGCTCTTTGCTCCTTGATAACTGCTACGAAATAAACCAAGGTTCTTCCACTAGGACTTAACTTCTGCTGGATGTATTCAACTTCCGTCTCCCTTGAAGTAGTTCGAACTTGTCCTCCTTTGAACACTTCAATGATGCTACCCCTTCTGAGCTTTCTTTGCAATTTCGAGCCTTCGAAAAGACTCCTGCACACACTCCTTGTGGAAATCCCTCCAATACCTTTAAGTATTTGAGTTCTCGACTCTGTGCACTCTCCTGCAACAACAGTCCTTCAATTCATCCTTTGGTTGATAAGTTCCGAGATTTCAACTAGCTTGCGCACACCTTGCACGACTCCTGTGCCTTCACCTGCACTTTTGCGGGAATGAGAACAACGGTATCTCTCCTGAGCTTTCAGAGATAAACTCTGAACCTCCGTCAACGCACTCCTCACAGAAGATTTCACTGCACTCCTTACAGGAACTTCTCACTCAGGAAGAGAAACAATTGAAACTCATTCTCTCTCTCTCAGACTTCAAACATTCAACATGAAATCATACATTCACACAATATTAAAACGAATGTATAACAGAGAGAAAAAATGACCATAAGCATACCATTCAACATGTATACACAAAAAGCATCATAATACCATGAATCTGAATCAAAGCTTCATATATTAATTCAAAACTTCTGTACATGGGTTCTTCTTTACAACTTTCTGCTACAACTCTCTCTTTCTGCTCTATGCTCTCTCTCTAATGTTACAATGATACAAAGGTGAGGGTGTCTATAGTCGGTTTTCCCTCCTATGCTCCTAAACTGTCTAATCTAGAATTTAAATCTACCTACTTTCATTAACTGGGCATAAATGCCTTTTACATCGACAGATGAGAGAAAATCACTCATGATCTGTTTACATCCTCCAAAATATAAATGCAAGGTATGCCTTCTAGCTATTACATTAATATTTCAAAAACATTCCAAAATACTTTTGCAACGTGCTGATGCTCATCCCAGTTGCCTTCTGCCTCCACTCTCACTTGCTACTGGTGATGCTCCTACATCAGAAGAGCTCAATCTTAGTGGGAAAAAAACACCTTCTGAACATGCCTTAGTGGATGAGGAGATCGTTGAAGTTAAAAAAAATCCACATGTGAGGTTAGCAGAGGCAGAGGATAAGATCTTGTAACCCATAAGTTAAAGCATCATTCAAGCACCTCTGGATAGTGGACCTACATCTCAATTGAAAGATACAACTTCACAAAGGGAGGAATTAAATAGTATATCACTCTTGATGTGTGAAAAAAATACATAGGAGGATAGACTAGGCACAATGTCTACTCAACAAAGAAGGAAGTATTTTTATTCCCCCACAATATCCACTTAGAGAAAATACAAAATCCGAGCTAGAGTAAAAGAGTATCAACTACAATCAGGGGGTATTGAGTCAATGATGTCAAGTGTTTCAACAACTACAAGAGGTATAAAGTACCATATGAAATAGACCAAATAAAAATCATAAAAGGAGGTAATCTTGGGTAAACAAGTAACAATATCAGGAGCCCTTATTAGAGCAACCCTCCCCTAGGTTTCAAAATGATCTTGATCTCTTTCAATAATGGTCCTCTACACACACCCAACAAACAATAGGCTTACGACCATTGTTTTTCTTGGCACCCTCTGCTTGCCTAAATTTTATGACAGCTTATACAAATTGGTTAGGATCTTTTCCTTTCTTCTTGGTGTCGCCCCAATCCATCCCTGGGGTGTCCAAAACCTATAATATTTCTCTTAAGTCCTTCTTCTTATGGTTTTCTTCCAAGATTGCAGTCTTCCATGGACAATGTTTAACATAATTGTTCTCTCCACATAAACAACATACAATAAAATGACCTTTTACCAGTCTTTGTTGTACTATTGTCATGTCCTCCACTCTGTTGTTAGAATTCTTCCTGGGATACAACCATGCTTCTGATTGGTCCACAAAGGTTTCCAACTTGTGATACAAGGAGTCAATCTTCAAACTAGCTTGTTCCAAGACTATCCAATGGTATTGTACAACGTCCACGACTTATAGGGGTGGCCTCAACACAACACACCCTTAAAAATATCATATAGAAACACAAAGACAATATTCTAATATTACAAGAAACTATGTATTTTGAGTAATATTCCCAAAAGCACCTAAAGAAATGTATTCCAGGTTGAAAGTGTGGAAGGAAACTTCGATGGATTGGGCTCTCAAATGGTGTTAGTTAATGATTTTTTGGGATAAGGTAAGCTCGACACACTGTATCTTGACTCATTTCTCTCCAAAGGAATTGAATTTTTAGTTGGACATCCTCAATGCGTATGACCCATCTCACAATAGGAGGCCTTTCTAGGATAAATTGGTAGTCTAGGGCCTATTAGACCTCCCCATGCTAATTCTCAGGGGGACCTAAATTTTACATTTCATCAGTAAAAAATATGGGGTGCTCATTCTCGACTCGGTCCTCTAGCAAATTATTTCCTTAAGATATTAGATACCCAACTTATAGTCACATGTTGAACCTTTAGTTTCATAGGCTACTTGGTCAAATAAGAGGGGTGACACTCAGGAGACAAGTACAAGGTTGAACTAATTCCTCATAAAGAAGGATCTGGTCATGAATCTCCCCTCATACAAATCCATAGTTTTGAAGGAATTAAAATTATACCACCACCCCATCAAACTGGAGATAGCTACAAAGGATAAAAAACTACTRGTKCCCTTTAAGTTCAATCCTCATTAGTTGTCTTACAAGGAGTATAGAACCATGATTACTCAAAACTAGGAAGCCTACACAATTGATGACCTAAACCATGCTATGGTAAAGCTRTAGAAAAAWTTKCAATAATRTAAAATCCSTATCAATGGGTTGGGATAAATCTAYTTTCCCACRTAACGAGGCCCTASTGTTTATAGAGGGAAATATCTYAAAGCTRCATGGGACATATYTGRATGTAGGGATTAATGAGGAGGTATTATTTCTTCCTTYYTGAGGCTTTTGGCTAGGTWTCCCTCTCTCCTCTCCACTTTTTATTAYAGTTTATAATGGCCTAARCAAGCATATTCACCATGAAATTCAATCTAGGAACTACAAATATGTGAATATCTATGCTAATATAATATTTGTCTCATATCTTATTTGTTGATTGTATACTCTTGTTTGGAACTGATACAACTCAAAACACAAAGTGTCTAGATCGCATTCTAAAGTTTTTTTCCTCCTCCATTGGAATGGACATAGATACAAGTCCCACAGTTCCCAAGCCACAAAGCTTGACGAAGTTAGTCTACCAAGTCCAATACAAGCTGCATTTTTTCACTATCAATGATGGAATGAAATTACCGAATTTTTTCTCTATATTTTTTTTCTCTATATGTTAACACAACTATCTTATAATCTCATGATCTAGTAACAATGGTTCATCTATTGAAGTTTTCAAAAAAAGGAAGATGTGTATATTTAGAAACATTTCCATATCCTATTCTTTGATGATCCATTCACCACAGGCTAACTGTATCCCAACCTTTGAAAAACCATATGAAATATAATTCCTTTATTTGAATATATTCTGAAAATAAATGGAATTAAAAAACATAATTATACCTTTGATATCATCGAACAAAGGTTGCAATATGAAATGAGAAATTTCATATTCTCTCTTCAACCATTTTACAACAAAAAAAGAGTCCCGAAAGATCTATATATTTGTGAAATATTTTTTTTCATCCAATGAGAGAGTCAACTTTAGAGCCATCAATTCTATAAAGTTATTTGTACCTTGACCCAATCTAGCTTTAAACCTCAAGTTGTGAGAATAATTCAGAAATATAATTCCCCTAGTTCCACTAATCAACGTTTCCCTTTGGGAAGCACTATCAAAGCATGCACAAGCTCCAAATTTATCAATGTTGTCCTTTGGTATTTGTTAATTAGGTTTATCCTTTATCATTTGATTGAAACTAGTTAATATGTTTAATGATTGAGTAACACACTAACACAGAGGGATGGATTTTTCCTCAAAAAATTCAACATTCTTAGTGAGCCATATGCCCTAAGATAATAACAAAGGATAAACTCTAAACCTCTTTACATTCTCATTTTCACACTAGGATCTTAAACCCTCCTCAATTGAAGAATCACTCCAGATATTTCTTAACCTAGTTAAACCTTTCACTTCCTCCCATACATGAATATCATATGAACATGTCATGATAAGATGTAAATTTGACTCTTCATTTTCCTTGCACAAAGGACACCTCCTAAGATAATATGTAATCCTTTTCTATAGGATTTCCCATGAAAGTGACTTATTATTAAGCAACAAACACATGAAAAAATGAGGCTTTAAATGACATTTAAACTTTCACACTTTCTTCTACCACCACACTTGAACCCCCACATGATCATTGGAACATAAAACCTTATATTCTACCTTGGGAGTGTAATCACTCGATGATTTTTTTGATTAGATCAAACGATCCTCCTCGTATTTAATACTAACATGAATTGCTCTAAGTTTTGCAATGTATTATTCCCAAATATTTGCATCCCCGCCTCTAAAAGTAATCTCCCCTGCATGCTTCCATTCTTGTCCCCATATTGAAATCAATGAGATATTAAGAACTTGGTTGAGATTAAGGTATAATATTTCTTTCAGGAGTTGTATCATATGCAGCAGAAGCCCAAACTTATCCCCACAACCAATCCAGGGGTCCTCTCCCACTATTTGCAACTTATGCAACTATGCAACTATATGCAACTTATGCAACTTTGCAACTATATGACGGATAGGTGTGGCAATTTCAACTTTATGCAACTAAATGCAACTATATGAAACTATGTTGGTACTATATTGCAACTTATGCAACTACATGAAACTATATTGAAACTATATGCAACTATATGCAACTATATTGCAACAATTTCGTATGCAACTATATGCAACTATGTAACTTATGCAACTATATTGCAACTTATGCAAATTTACACAACTTTATTGCAACTTATGTAACTTTACACAACTTTATTGCAACTTATGCAACTATATTGCAACTTATGCGACTATATGCAACTATATGCAACTTATGCAACTATATTACAACTTATGCGACTATATGCAACTATATGCGACTATATTGCAACTATATGCAACTAGGTGTGGCAATTTCAACTTTATGCAACTATATGATGGATCGGTGTGGCAATTTCAACTTTATGCAACTAAATGCAACTATATGCAACTGTGTTGGTACCGAAAATGTATATTGGCACGATAACTTATCTTCTTGTTTTAATGAGTGTAGGTACCACCAAATAGGTATCTGTCGGATCTATCTTCCTCGAGTGATGATCAAGATATAGTAAGAGAGATTGAAAGTGAGACGTGTTGTACTAGATCTACCGGTTCTAGATCAACTAGGTTGGAAAAGGTAAGGAAAAGGTTTCGCGCATGCAATTTTTTATTGCCAATGGAGGGTCATGTAATTATGATGCTGAGAGCATAAGTGACATTGAGTTTCCCTTGAGGTATAAACATCTAGTGCAATGATGGGAACCTAAGGAGCTACCTGAAGTGGACACAGATTTCTTCATCGGTGGGAGGATGTATCACATTGCTCCTTCGTCCTTACATGGATTGGGGTTATTTTCCATGGATGGCATAAAAGTTGGCTATGGCACTGTAACTGAATTGATGGAGTATGTCAGACCATTATACAAATACAATCACTGGTTGATGTTGTTCCAATATACGCAAAGTATGCAGAGATACGGAGTTGCCACAAATTATATACAACTACTAGATAATAATCAAAATAAAGGGGCAACTATGTATATTGATGGAAGGCCAAAAGCTACTGGAAACATTGCGGGCTTTATAAATAGTACACGACCAGTGGAAAAAACTAAGAAACTGAATTGCATATTTGAGGCACGTGAAGGAAATCATATATTTGTATGTGCAACAAAAACAATAGTTCTAGGTGAAGAGTTGTTGATCGATTACAACTTAAATCGAATAGATGGAGAGGTTGACCGTGGAAAGGCACCCACTTCGCCTCAACAGGTAAATGTTAAATACAGTACAAAATTATGACTACAATAACTAAATTTCATTATTATTATTATTATTAATTTTTTTTTTTTCTGTTATTATTGCAATATTTCATTTTCTTAATGTTACAGGTGAATTTCCTAACTTTTATTGATTGATTTATTTTGTCAACATCTATCCAGTGTGACCGTGGTAGAAAATCACCTGATACATCTCTCCAGGGTGACCGTGGCAAGGCACCCACATTGACTCACCAGGTAAATGTTAAATACAGTAAAAAATTATGACTACAACAACTAAATTTCATTTTTTTTTTCTGTTATTATTGCAATATTTCATTTTCTTAATGTTACAGGTGAATTTCCTAACTTTTATTGATTGATTTATTGTGTCAACATCTGTCCAGGGTGACCGTGGTAGAAAATCACCCGATACATCTCTCCAGGGTGACCGTGGCAAGGCATCCGCAGTGCCTCACCAGGTAAATGTTAAATACAATAACAACTTATGACTACAACAACTAAATTTCTGAAATTTCATTATTTTTTTTTCTGATATTACTCCAATATTTCATTTTTTAAATGTTATAGGTGAATTTCATAACTTTTGTTGATTGATTTATTGTGTCAACTTCTATCCAGGGTGAACATGTCCGAGTTTCACTCGTTACATCTCTCCAGGGTGACTGTGGAAAGGCACCCGCAATGCCTCACCAGGTAAATGTTAAATATAGTAACAACTTATGACTACAACAACTAAATTTCTGAAATTTCATTATTTTTTTTTTCTGATATTACTCCAATATTTCATTTTTTAAATGTTACAGGTGAATTTAATAACTTTTGTTGATTGATTTATTATGTCAACTTCTGTCCAGGGTGAACGTGTCCAAGTTTCACCCGTTACATCTCTCAAGGGTGACCGTGGAAAGGCACCTGCAGTGCCTCACTAGGTAAATGTTAAATACAATAACAACTTATGAATACAACAACTAAATTTCTGAAATTTGTTATTGTTTTTCTGATATTACTGCAATATTTCATTTTTTTAATGTCAGAGGTGAATTTCATAACTTTTGTTGATTGATTTATTGTGTAAACATCGGTCCAGGCTCCCACAGAGGATATTGATAAGGACGAAATATATTATTCGACAAACCCAATGAAAACTGTAACGAAGGCCTTGAAGAAGGCTACATGGAATATCTAGGTTTGATTAGCAAAAGACCCCTGACACAGGAGGACAGGGAAAGAATTCTAGAGCTACAAACTACAATAACTAATTATGGGGTAAGTGGTATCATTACATATTTTTATTAGCTATGACAATTTCGTATCCATTTTTTAGTTTTTTTATTTTGTATATGATCTGATAAAAAAAAGTTTTTTGTTTGTAGGAGTTTTTAAACCCTGTGCGTGGGGAACCTGTAGATCCCGCAACTACTATAGGTAGCAGTGAGGGTCCAATGCAAAAAAAAAGGTTGACATAGCAAAGTGAAAGTGAGGATTTTTGAGCCTCCTAATGTTCCCCTCGAATCCATTGATGAGCGGGGTGATTTTGACCGTCATGACATGCCGGAGCATGATGATCCGGAGCCTGGGACTCCACACGATGACTCCGGAGAGGAACATAGTGTAGGTGCACATGATACTATTCTGCATGGAGCAGAACAAATTAAAAGCATCGAATCACTAGATGTCACCTTTCTGGTGGATGACGCATGTGTTCTGATAAAGATTCAGAAGATTGCAGGTAATTGTCCCATTAATTGATTCATTTTTTTAATGAAATTGAAATGGACATTTGTTGAGATTATTAATTGATTATTGGATAACACGTTACTGCAGGAAACAATGTTTTCTATAGAAACTTACATGACAAAGCATTGGAGCTATTTGGCCCACCATTCGCACATGGTGGAATGGCCAAGATAGAAAAAAGAAAGATGATTTAATAGATCACATGGTGAACTTTTTCGACAACACTTTCAACAAGAAAGTGGTTACAAAGTTAGCCAGCGAGAATTTAAAATACACCAGGGCCCAGTATAGGGATAAATTGCAAATACACCTAAAGCACGAGCGCCCTCCCATGGTTTCTGAGAAAGAGTGGAAGGCGCTAATAGAGTATGCAAAGGAGAACTTGTTTAAAAAACAAGGACGACAACCATGAGCTGGTCAAGCAAGGTACAACACATGTCATATTATCAGTGAAATATGAGCATTTATGTTTTTCTTTCCTGTTTTAAGTAATAATTCCGATATCTAATTTTTTTCAAAAATTCCATATGTAGGCTACCAGACACATCTAAAGCAACAAAGGCCAGAGTGGAAAAACACGACTAGCATAAACTATGCCAGGGTGGCTACGGAAAATTCAAAGCCCGAATAGTAAGATTTAAATGATTAACTGTGGTTAATATTTATTTAATAGTAGCGAACAAATATATGTTTTTGTTATTGGTATTTTTAATGGTGTTATGCATTGTAGTTAAATATGTTTGACACTGCTGCCACCGAGGAGGACCTGAAGCTTGGTTACAAGCATGGTTTTAAAAGTGTCATTGAATATAGAAAAAGATTGGGCCAGACTCCTATCTCCCCATCCACGCAGGTAAATCAAATGAATAAGGAAACCGCAGTAGCATGCTTGTAAAATCTTTTTGTATTTTATTATATCACCCTTAACTAAGTATTTATGTTTGTTTTCAAGAAAAAGTGCTACCGCAATAGTGAATCAAGCGGTATTCAACAAACACCGCATCATACAATGGTCCACATGTCCAGTGATAGTGTAGAGCAGAGTACCCATTCCGGTATGTATGCTTCAAAATTATAAATATTTACTGTGATTGTAGATATTTATTTCCTGACTTATATTTATATATTGTCTTCTCAAAATTGAAGATCATGTAGCCCAGGAGGGTGAAATGTGAGAGCAACCAAGTGGACAGGAAATTAATGCACCAACTGTCCTAGCGACAGAGACAGGTAAAGAGCAATACTGTAATGTTAATCAAAACAATGAATTAGTTATTTCAATTATATTTCAACATATCGATATGATCATTTTCGTTGTTCTAGTTCACATCCTTGAATAGATGCCAGCTAATCCTTCTCAGTGATGTACCGGAAGTATGGTAGCTGAGCGCACACAAACAATAGAAGGACAGGGCACACAAAATACAATGTCCTTGGATGATGATGATATCCCAATTGTCAGTTTTATGAATGTAAAAAAACATAAATCAAAGAAAAATTAGATGTATAAATTCATGACCTGTTTTT
>ML786265.1:214880-256138 GCA_009831015.1 Picea engelmannii | reverse complement strand
GGTTATACTTTCCTTTTCTAATGTGCATTGAAGAGACATTTCATTCCTAAATAATTTGCTAACCCCATGAATTACCTTGGTTCAATTAAATTATCTTGGATCAACCAATTTACAACGAATTTTATATTTCTTAGGTCAATACAGAATTCACATCCTCTAACTACAAAATCCATACAAAACAATAATTGTTTTCCAAGCTCATATTTCTTCATGTTGACTTGCAATTAATTGTGGGTTAATATGGCATTACCATATTACAATGTAATATGGTAATCCCATATTACAATATAATATGGTAATGCCATATTACAATGTAATATGGTAATGCCATATTACATTGTAATATGGTATACCATATTACAATGTAATATGGTAATACCATATCTCGTGTAATTTTTTTTTTTTAAACTTAATGCCATCATCGCAATATCGACGATAGTTCGTCGGAAAAAAATTGCATTTTGACCACCGTGGCAATAGCGACAAACTTTCGTCGCAAGTTGCCATAGGTTTTCGTCGCACATACAACATCTTCGTCGTAACTTTGGTCTTGATGAATCAATGTTGTCGCTATTGCCATGGGTGTTCGTCGCAAGTTGCCACATTTTTTTGTCGCACATACAACATCTGCGTCGTAAGTTTTTGACTTGTCAAAAATTTTCGTCGCAATTGTGACGAAATTTCGTCGTAATTGCCACGGTTGTTCATTGTACTTGCGATGAGGTTTCATCGGAATTGCGACGATGCAAAGGGTTAACCAAACTTGAAGGTGGTGACACGTGGAGAGATAATTTCATCGATATTTCCATGCACACTTGGATCGTCGATAGAGCGACGAAATTATTTCAACGAAAAAAAAACTCGGCTTTCGTGGAAATTGCGACGAATAATTGTGGCAATATCAACGAAAAACCTTCACAAATTTGGTCATATTTACTAGTGAAACTACCAACCACACTAGCATACGCAACATAGGACATGCCCTATTCCTTTTCTTGTGTATTCAGACACTAATATGTAGATAAATTTACATCTACAGGAATAGGGACCTTGATAGGTCTACATTCCTGCATAATAAACCGCCGCAATATTGACTCAACATATTGTCTCTCGTTCAACCAGAGTTTTCCATTTTCTTGATTTATTTTAATTTCCATGCCCAAAATAAATTTTTCAACAACAAGATCTTTCATGTCAAATTTAGAGGACAACTGAGTTTTCACATATTGGATAATTTCCTTGTTGTTTCCTATCAACAACATATCATCCACATATAAGAACAAATACATAAGATGATCACCTACTAATTTGAAATACAAACAATGGTCGGCTTTGCTTCTTTTGAAGCCAAGTCCCAAAATATAGGTATTAAATTTTTGATACCACATCCTTGGTGATTGCTTTAACCCATACAAGGACTTTTTTTAGCCTGCATACCAACTCTTTCTTTCCCTTCACTACAAAGCCTTTTGGATACTTCATGTAGATTTATTCTTCTAGATCCCCATGTAGGAGTTTTGTATTCACATCCATCTATTCTACTTCAAAATCAAAATCAACCACAACAAATAAAATAAATCTAATAACCGAGAAATTTTTTCACTAAAGTCAATTCCCTCTACACGGGAATAACCTTTTGCTACTAACCGAGATTTGTATTTCTCCACTTTTCCTTCTGCATTCAAATTCTTCTTAAACACCCATTTGCTACTAATGGGTTTTCTTCAATTCGATGACTTCACTAGATCCAAAGCCTCATTCTTGTCCAAGGATACCATTTCTTCAACCATGGCCTTTTTCTAGTGTTTTCCATCCTTTGAATCCATTGCCTCCCTGACAATT
The DNA here is from genome assembly GCA_009831015.1 of Picea engelmannii. NCBI lineage: Eukaryota > Viridiplantae > Streptophyta > Pinopsida > Pinales > Pinaceae > Picea > Picea engelmannii. The sequence continues at coordinate 254,296 of ML786265.1, read as the reverse complement.
ATAGGATCATCATAAGTAATAAACAAAGCAAAACATGAACGTAAATAAGGTGGAGTATACCTTTCTGGTTGTCTTATTTCTCGAACATATCTCCTCAATACTAGAGTATGCGACTCTTCTTATTATGATTCCAATTCTTTTGTAGACTTTGAATCATTATCCTTCGATTCAAACTATATTTTCTTTGGTTCTTCCTCCCTTGGTAGGAATTTTTGATTGAAAATATCTTTGATTTCTCTAAATACCACATCTCGACTGTACACTACCTTCATAGTTTATGGGTTCCAAAGATTATAACCTTTCAGACAATCTTTATAGCCAATAAATATACACTTTTCATTCCTTTTATCCAACTTATTCATATTTTCATTTGGAGCATGTACATAAGCATTGTAGCCAAAAAATATGAGATGTTTCGAAGATGGTTTCTTACAAGTACATACCTCATGTGGAGTCATGCATCTGACACTGATGAGGGTGACCAATTTACTAGGTAACATCCAATTCCCATTTCCTTTGCCCAAAATTCCTTTCCCAACCCAACACCACTAAGCATGCTCCTTTCTCTTTCCATCAACATTTTGTTCATCCTTTCTGCAAATCCATCATGTTGAGGTGTGTATGGAGTAGTCTTCGGCCTTGTGTTGATCCACATTTGTTGATCAACATTTCTACATACACGCCCATCTTTAGTATTTTTCCTTTAATTTTATTTTCTTCTTGAATTTCTTTAGTCATTTATCTCCTTTCAAATGTGGGCTGCGAGTCACACTACTATTAAACACCCATGTTCGAAGACTCGTAAGCCTGTGTATCTATACTTAGTCATTTTTCTTCTTTGAAATCCTAACACTTAATCATTTTTCAAGTTATGCAAGAGTTCTATTGCGGGAGTCCAACATGTTATAGACCCACAACTCCCTATATCCTGTGTCCTGTAGCATTCAAAATGATCCATCTATCTCTGCATCCTCCAAAATGCACCATCTACCTTTTTCATACTTAATCATTTTGTTGGAATGTTGACACAGGATGTAAGACACCCAACCCCCTAAGTACCTTTTTAAGGGATGGGGTATTAAATTTTCTCTTTTCCTCAACCATATCAAAGCCTCTTCTCGAGGGCACCATCGTCTTCTGCTCATTAAGATCTTTCCAATGATTGTAATCATGCTCAATTTTGAGCTCTAGATCAAAAGTTACAACCTCTCAAATTTTTTGGGTCTCTAGTGGAAAAATCCACCTCATTTCCATGTGGCATCCACGTGGCTCCCCGTAAATCGTTCCCTTATATGCGACACTGACATGGGACCTTCCACTTGGCCCATTGGTTCCTCGAGGTCAATGAATCTGATCAAGTGGGGCCTATATTTTTCATCGTCGGGGTTCCTCTCCCATGAAGTATGGAACACCCCAACTACCCAGCTCCGACGATGAACTCTTATGGGCTCATCTATAGATCTGAAGGCTCTATGGATTATGAAATAAATAACTCTGATTGTGTAAGTGATTCTATCATGCATGAAAATTAACATCTGTCTCAACACTTACTCTCTAGGAGAACAAGTGGGACCCATGACAGATTGACGACCGAGATTTAATCTCACATACTCACCGATCAATGGATATCATTATCTCTTAGATTCTTCCTCATTGTAGAAAATTATCTAGAACCCACCATTCAAATAGCCAACCATAGATGACAATAAGTTTGGCATCGATGATCCAGATGTCGTCAAGATCACTCAAGCAGATCGAAAATCCTTGATCCGTCTTGGGTTTCCTCCTTGTCATCAACACATTCCCATATCCTCACTTCCGGACCATGCCCGACATCCACCAAAAAATGACTAAGTTCTCACTTCTTTCAGATCGAACGGTCTAGATTTCAATTACATTTCTAAGGGTTTCCAACCCCCCTCCAGAACCACACATGTCCCTCATCTAAACCACTAGTGACACCTATCACCCTGATAGACATGTTGGTTGTGAAGCTGACACACCATGTCATCATGACATCCTCTTCACGCTGGATGCCACGCTAGCACACCACGTCATCATGACATCATATTCCTTTATCATCATCAACACCCTTTCATAACATGCGACCATACCAACCTTCCATGCTCCGATGATGACATGTATGGATCCAACAGTCCATATCTCATCGTCATCAAATTCGATGAAATTGACAACCCTCATTCTTTCTCGTGGCCCTTATCACCGTCGGTACTACGAGCCTTCACTCACTTTACCAATCATTTAATCCCAAAGATGATGCGACCAATATCAACGATCCATATCTCTGGGCTTGTAGATCTCATGACTAGGATTTTAAGTGAAGGCCTAAGGGCCTCCATGCCCAACTGGGCTTACTCATTGATCAACGATTGAGATCTCTCAACCTATAGATATGAGGGATATTATTAAGACACCTATCCCTAGACTCAAAACATATATGGACTCACACCTCATCCTTTCTACCAATTACAAGCTAACATGTGTCAACCTATGGGGAAAAATGACACATCATTCTCCATTTTTCCTCACTTAATGGGACCCATGATGATCTATGGCTGAGATTTAATATTACCATGTACTGATCGATGAATCTCATTAATCCTCATGCCTTTATCATCATCGACACTTTGGATTCTACACCTAAACTTCCCAAACCTTCCATTCCTGATGACGATTTGCCCAGGATCAACAATTTAGATATTGTCAGAGATTCTTTCGGTAGATCAATGGTTCACATTTCCTTTGAGGTTTTAATTTCCATTTTCATCGGAACTCCTCATTCCCAACTCTTGGTCCATCCAAGTAATCATTCTCTCGAAGATGGTGCCTTCTCGACGAAGGGATGCGATCTTTTATCCCACCAAATTGATGACTATGTTCTCTCTCGATTCAAAACTTAGGGTTTCTACAGTAAAATAATTTGATATTGGACTGATCCATTCAAGGAAATATTCTAAGTAGTTGCCAAGGTATTTCTAGGTTTTCTTGGCCTTGACCTTACTCAGACAACTACTAAGGCATTCTTCTCCTACTTTGGATAAATATTTACATCTTACAATCCTTCTACTTCAACATATGAGGATTATACATGGATCAATGTTCCTTATCCCCAAATGAGGCTTTATTCAATCTCTTAACCTATTCACAACAAGCATTGAGCCTACTACTTGGAACCCAAACAAGGATTTGATCCTCCACAACTACTTCCTATCGAGAGGAGGGGAAAATTATAGGGTTTATCGACCGGGGTTGGCCTTCCCTATGCCATTATTACAATTAAATTATCATTCCTTTAAGAGAATATTATAGCCATTCATCTCAATCCCCTTGCAGGTTCTTACTCAGACCATTTTTTTTTGCAAACTGCAAAAGCGTACTAGAATTACAGATTACACATTGTATTAGACTTGCAAAATATCACAAGGACTCATCTCAGTCATATAGTCTCATCTAATCAAGAAAGTATCCAGAGGAAACCACCATTTATTTTGTTTGATCATTACTTAAGTATACTGTCTTTAAATGAAACAACCCATCTATTCATCAAACAAGCATACACATCCCCGAATACACATATAGACATCCAACGATAAACTACAGTTCAATTATACAGGGTATACAAATACTTATCTATTAAAATTGGTGACCATCCGATTGACTGTGGGTGTACGCCTTTCCACCCAACCATAGGATCATATGCACTCTGACCACCCCCGTGCCAATCCATGATACCTCCAGGGAATTTGCTCAGGTCATCAAGGAGATTGGTATGTGAAGGTCACTCTCTTTCACACCACTATTGGTAAGGATTTTCCTCATACCCACCTAGGCCATGCCTCTCCGCAGTTTATCAGATTCCCTCTCCAACATCAAGTGCGCGTACTTCTCATCTCAGGTTGGTATCTTGGACTTCTCAGGACAACCTGTACAATCATGCCTTCAATATTTATACTGTTGTTTCCCTCGTAGCATTCTTTTTATACATGTCTTTTTCTTAGACCAAAGTTTTCCAGGTTCGTCTGCTTCAAAAGATCATAATCCAAATATCTCTCGCTCTGGTTCTCTTGCACCTCTCTCCGTCAAATATTTCACGAGCTCTCTTCTTTTTCAACCAAAAATTTTGCAACGTCCCCAACCACCCAGGCCCGACCACGATACACGAGAGAAACCCTTTCATTCTCTCAGTGGAACATACTGTAACATACCCAACATCCAACTTAGTTATGCCACATAAATTTTTTGAACTGCATGCAATTTAAACATATACACACAAAACCTTTGCGTAACTTCATATATAAAACATAAATGGACAAATACATTATGTAAAATCACAAATTCATACTGAAATAACAATAAACATAGACATGCAGAATATACAAGAAATACTCATAAACATACAGACAATTATAACCATGCATAGGATAAACTAATAAAACTGAACATGTAAATAATAATACAACATGCAAATTTATCACACAATTGGCACTTATCTTGGTAAGAATATCACCAATTGCGTGCAGACCTTCCACGAACCTCCCAGACTTAGAGCACACTTCTCATTACTCTCAACAGTGGTTCACCCCCGAGTTGGGACTAAATTCCACCCAGGAAAAGGGATTCCTAACCAAGATAATGGTTCATAGACAACAGGGAAGACTCCGCCATAGGTGCCAAATCAAACTAACAACCTACAATACCTCATTCCCCACATGCCTGTCCCACCCAGAAAGTGTGCCCCTTCTCTTGTCAACAGTCCTTCAATTTCCCCACTTCCTTTTCGGGCTTCAACAACATGCCAGACAAGAAGTCTTTGAGCCCTGTAGCTGTATTTTAACACCTTTAGGAAATCAAATCCCCAACAATTCTCTCACCCAGAGAGAAATTTCTCATGGGCTTGACAACTCGCCTCTTCAATATCCCACGGGCCTGGAAACCCACTTCTTCATTCCAACTCCCAAGCTAACAAGATACATAAACATAATGGCTATGGATACCGGATCAAGTACAGTCATGAAGGTACAACCGATAGCTCAATGGGTGTGTGAATGCTCATGGATGATTGAATGGATGACTCAATGATGGGAGGAATGATGGAAAGAATGATGGAAGAGATGGGAAAATGAACTAAGTCCAAACTATAAGTATGCATGTCCCCAACTTGACACTTGTCATGCTGGGAACTACTTTGGCCCACTTGTCCCCATCTTTAGAACTTAGGATAAAATAATTATCCATACTTTATACTTTAAGAAATATTAATATAATATTCATTTTTGGCTTAAGATCCCTAGATTAGCCCTTTTATTAACTTTATCTCCCCCCCTTTCCCTAACTAGTGGAGTTTAGTCCCCCATACTCTTTTATCATGGTCGATCTACGCACAACGATGTATTTTATATTAATTATGAGACGTATACAAAAATAGGTGAATTGACCTTTAACATCTAGGCTCTCCAACCTAATCATCCCAAAAATGGCTCACCAACCTATAAAACATAACATATACACAAAGGTTCACTGGCCTCAATATCGCACGCACTTAAGATGTTGCGTGCGGTATCCTGGAATGTGGACACTTCATCATTTTACTACGCAGTACATGCATTCACTATGCCATGAAAGGTGCATACAAAAATGATATCAAATAGCTCACCAACTTAAGTACATTTGCATTTACATTTACAATTGGGTTTAGCCTAGGGATATTACAATCCCCTCCCCTTATTTATGCACTGCCTTAGTGCATTTTGTAAACACATACAACAAAATTTTCAAAAATGCTCAAAAATATGTGGGTATTCTGCCTGCATTGCATCCTCATGCTCCCAAGTAGCGTCCTCAGGACTGTACCAGGTCCATTGGAACTTTACAATCCCTATGGCTCAATTTCAGAGCTGTTTGATTTTCCGGTCCAGAATGTGTACCGGATGCACTTGAAAAGTGCCTTCTTGCTCCACCTATATCACATTCCAATCAATAACATGATTAGCATTAGGTATATATTTCTTTAGCAATGATACATGGAATACATTATGAACAAACATAGATGTAAGAAATGCAATCATATAAGCCACTGGACCAATCCTCTCTAGGATTTCAAACGACCCACAATAGCGAGCTGCCAACTTTGAACAATTTCCCAACTTCAGGGAACTTTTGTTGGCTTTCAATTTAAAAAATACATGGTCCCTAACTTTAAATTTCTTGTGAGTTCTGCCCTTATCAACATAGATTTTCTTCCTGTCTTGGGCAACCTTTAAATTTTGCTTTATTTTTATCATTTGCTCCTCCATTTCCTTGAGTAAATCTGGCCCAACCATTGCTCTATCTGCTGGGTTATCCCATCTTACTGGTGTGTTTCACTTTCTACCATAAAGTGCCTCAAATGGGCTCATCTTTAGAGATGCTTAGTACCCATTGTTATAAGAAAACTCTACCAAGTGTAGGTATTCTTCCCATTTTTATGGTTTATCCATCACATACATCCTCAACATATCCTCAATCACTTGATTCACCCTCTCTGTTTGTCCATCTGATTCTAGATGATAAGCTGTTCTAAAATTCAAATTTGTTCCAAATCCACTAAATAATCCCTTCCAAAATTTTGAGGTAAATTTTGGATCTCTGTCAGACACAATTGTCTTGGGTATGCCATGTAATTGAGCAATTTCTTTCATATAAACATCAACAATGTTGGCTTCCTTGTGAGTGATCTTAACTGGAATAAAATGGGCAGCTTTAGTAAGCTTATCCACCACTACCATGATAGAATCATGTTGCTTGTTTGTTCTGGGAAATTTGGTGATCAAATCTATTGTTACAAATTCCCATTTCCACTCAAGGATGGGTAATGGCTGTAGCAAACCAGCTGGGTGTCTATGCTCAACCTTTACCTTTTGACATTCCAAACATTTAGCAATAAAATCAACAACTTCTTTCTTTATGTCTAACTAATAATATTGGCTCTTGACAACTGCAATAGTTTTCTGATAACCTGGGTTCCCAGCATAAGTTACATTATTAATTTCCCTCAATATCATATTTTTCAATTCCTGGGAATTTGGTACATAAATTCTTCCCATGAACATGATAATTTTATCATTATCTAGCTTGTATTCTTCCGTTTTCTGCTGCAATTTACCTTATTGTAATTTTGCCACTAATTCCTTGTAATGCAAATCTAATTTTGCAGCCTCTATAATTCTATGTTTCAAATATGATTGTAACATGATAATGGATGTAGCATGCATTTAATGCACTCTTCTGCTAAGTGCATCAACCACTTTGTTCTCTTTCCCGTTGATATGCTTTATATCAAAGTCATATTCACTTAGAAATTCTAACCATCTGCTTTGCCTAGCATTTAGAGTTGGATGATCAAATAAATATTTCATACCATTATGGTTTGTCCTCAGCTCAAACCTTTTTCCCATCAGGTAGTGTCTCCATTTCCTCAAGGCATGCACTATGGCAACCAACTACAAATCATGAGTGGCATAGTGTCTTTCATGCTCAACTTCCTTGATTCATAACATATAACAAACCCATTTTGACTGAGGACTCCATCAAGTCCTTCTTTACATGCATCTGTGCACACAATGAAGTCTTCATTTGGGTCTACAATCCTTAGTATTGGAGCACTTGTCAACAATTGTTTCAAGTGTTGGAAACTCTTTTCAGAATCCAATGTCCATTGAAACTTCACACCCTTTCTTTGGAAGGAAGTGATTGGGTGTGAAATCTTTGAGAATCCTCCAATGAATCTCCTATAGTATACTGCAAGGCCCATGAATGATCTGACCTCTGTCACATTCTTTAGCACTGACCATTCTCTAATGGCTTCTATCTTCTCAGGATCCACTGCTATCCCATCCTTTGAAATGATATGTCCCAAATAATGAATTTTGCTTCTGATAAAATGAGCACTTGCTCAACTTGGCATACAATTGATTCTCCCTTAATACTTTCAACCCCATTCTCAAATGATGCTCATTCTCTTCTTCTGACTTAGAATATATAAGAATGTCATCTAGAAAGACAATGACAAACTTGTCTAAATATTATCAGAAAACACCATTCATTAAGAACATGAAAACAACTGGTGCATTTGACAACCCAAATGGCACCACTATGAACTCATAATGACCATACCTTGTTCTGAAGATGATCTTTCTAATATCTTCCTCTTTAATCCTTACCTGATGGTATCCTGACCTGAGATCTATCTTGGAAAATATCTTTGCATCCTTCAATTGATAAAAAAGATCATCAATCCTTGGCAGAGGATACTTGTTCTTTACATTCACTTTATCCAATTGTCTAAAATCAATGCACAATCTTAATGTCCCATATTTCTTCTTCACGAACAAGACTGGGGCACCCCAAGGTGACACACTTGGGTGTATATACCCCTTCTTTAGAAGTTCTTCAAGTTGCATTTGTAACTCCCTCAATTCTGGTGTACTCATTCTGTAAGGAGTCTTTGACACTGGAGTTGCTCCAGACATTAAATTTATAGAGAAATCAATCTCTCTTTGGGGTTGGTCCTGATACCTCCTTGAACACATATTCAAATTCTTCCAGGATTGCAAGATCTTCCAAATTTGGCACCTTATCTTTAGGTGTCTCTTTCATATGAGATGCACTTATTTGACACCCTTTTCTGTAACATTTCTTCAGATGAAATGCTGAAATTTATCTGATGGTTACTGCCCTGGGAATTCCTTGCACTCTCCTTGGGTTCCCTTCCTCATCCAAGCAAGTAAATTCCTTGTTATGACAGTCTAGGATAACATGATGCTCGTCCAATCAATCTATCCTAATTAGGAATTCATAGGAGCTTAAAGGCAAGATGTTCAAATTTTGCCCGGTGTTCTGTCCATTCATGTCCATAAGACATGACTTAACCATCTCATTAATGTTTCTTTTGGATCCGATAGGTAGCTGAACCAACCAAGATTTTCCATGCTTTCTTCTTGGAAAATGAAAACTTTCCACCATCTTAGGATCTATATAATTATGACTAGCTTCTGAATCAATTAAAATAGAAATAGTTTGGTTGTTGATCATACCTTCCACTTCAATCATATGTGACTGATACGCTTCTGTCTTGTTATGCAGGGCTACATAGATCCTTGGAAAATTTCTGCCCATGTCCTCCACTGTTTCCGCTTGCTATACATTGTGAACAGTCTTCACTTTTTCACCTATGTGAGGACAATATATGAACATATGATCTCCTTTACAACCCCAACATTGAATAGCTGGCTGCCTTTTCCTTTGAACCCTTGCCTCAATCGTTCTAGGTTCTCTAGAAGTTGGATGTCCCTTAGGATTATTTTTGAAGAACGGTGGCTTAGATCCCTTCTTCCTTTGATCCATCCTAAATTTGTGTTTGTCTTCCCAAGATTTTTGGAAAGTTGGCCTTGATTTTTGCTGATCATATAAGCATTTAGCTCGCCTTATGGTCTCCTCCAATGTCTTCGGATCATCATATTGTATTTTTTCACTGATAAATGATGACAATCCACTCAAATACCTTTGAATCTTAACTGTCTCATCCTTGATGAAAGAGACATATTTCAGTAGTTCTAAAAATCTTCTCTCATAGTCATCTATGGTCATACTCCCAAGCTTGAGTTCAAATAACTCTTTCATTTTCTTGTCAGAGTATCTCTTAGTCAAGTATTTATTCTCAAAGTACTTCTTGAATTCCCTCCAAGTAACACTTTTCTCTTTAATGTGTTGCACCTGCACAAGCTGATCCCACCACATGGATTCTTTTCCCTTGAGTTGATAGATGGAAATTATACCTTCTACATGAGAAGAATAATTATGCAATTGAAAATACTTCCTCATTCCCAACAACCATGTCTCTGCACCTTCATCCTTCTTGTGCTCATCATCAAATGTAGGAGGTTTGATTTTGTTCATTTCTCCTTGTAGCTCATCCACCCCAGACCCCTTATGCTTCCTGATAGGGGATGGAATTGAGCTGATGTGTGCCCTCTTATTGGAAATCCTTGGGGAATGATGGTGATTTATACTAACACTTCTTGTTCTTCTTTTCTCATCAGGAGAATTGCGACTTCCTGATTTTCTTGAGCCACTCTCCTTATCCAATTTCTTTTATATTCTGTTCAAGCTCTGCATTAACTTCATGTTGAAGTCATCCTGCTACTCCTTGGCTCTCATAATCCTTTCATTATCAACTTTATGGATTTGGAGATTCTTCTGGAAATTTTTAATGGTCTCTACCATATTAATGTTTTCATCCCTTCCTTCTCCATGTCCATTAGAGTTTGTTCCTTCAATGCCCAAATGGACATCCATCCCTCTAATCTCATATTCTTGGTTGTAAGTTCCTTGTGCATCATCCATTACTATGGACTCTATGTTGATCTTGATTTGATCTATTTGTTGTTAATTCTGCAAAATGTGCAACAAACAAACTTTGCCAGGCTAACTGTTTCAACAATTTCATGAAAAATATGAACCATTATGGTTCAATAATATATCAGAATTATTTCTTCTTATTTCCCCAAAATTTGAATGCCTAGATCAATTTTGTGGGTGAATAATTATATTCTACATTCCAAGACCTTTCCAACGCCTGCTCCCATGCTCAATTTCGAGTCTTGAGAAAAAAGTTATGGTTATTTGAAAATTGCTCATTAATTTTTCTGTTCACACATCCACTTGGCACAACTTTGCACTATAATTATTCATTTTTTCACCTACTCCGTTGGATTTTTCATAGGATCTCAATTGGGTTTCCTAATATACATATTCTGGACACTTTATCCAAGTTTCACCTTTTTCTTGGTTCTTGGCTGCTAGTTACAACCCGCTGAAGTTCTAGGCCAATTCGTGTTTTTGGTCTGGAATGCTACATGTACCTTCTTTGCCATATTAAACATTTTTAACATGCCCAGTAATTTAATTGAGCTTTGGGACTGTCTTATATGGTTCAATATATTTGCATTAACTTCTCCTGCACCTCAATCCTATTCTGGAGAAGAAATTTATGGCTCTTGGAAGTTAGATGGGTCTTAAAATTTACCCTCCACTATTTGTGCTGTAACTTTCCCATGAAAGCTCCGTTTGACAAATGGTTTACACCATTAGAAATCTCTCTCTGAGCTCTTTTATTTGAGTTGAAAAGATAGAGTGTGACTTGGCACACTTTTTTCTTGTGGTTTCTAAGTAGCTAAAAACTCTCTTAAGGGCCTAAAAAACGTGCTGCAAAAAGATGACGTTCAAATGATATAAAACGTCACAGAAAACCATTAGTTTTCTGTTGTTATTCAACCTCCAAATGACTTTTCACGCACAAATTTAAACCTAGACGCCCATATTTAGCATGAAAAACAACACCACAAGATAAATTGTGCTCTGCGCACCTATAACTACTGTGCATCAATTCTTTGTCGTGCCAATAACTGCGCACTACCTAGGGATATTACAATCCCCTCCCCTTATTTATGCACTGTCCTCAATGCATTATGTAAACACATACAACAAAATTTTCAAAAATCCTCAAACGATGCGAGTATTCTGCCCGCATTGCATCCTCATGCTCCCAAGTAGTGTCCTCAGGACCGTACCAGGTCCATTGAACCTTTACAAGCCCTATGGCTCGATTCCAGATCTGTTTGATTTTCTGGTCCATAATGCGTACTAGATGCACTTGAAAAACGCCTTCTTGCTCCACCTGAATCACATTCCAATCAATAACATGATTAGCATCATGTATATATTTTTTTATCAATGATACATGGAATACATTATGAATAGACATAGATGTAGGCAATGCAATCATATAAGACACTGGACCAATCCTCTCTAGGATTTCAAATGGCCCACAATAGCGAGCTGCCAATTTTGAACAATTTCCCAACTTCAGGGAACCTCTGTTGGCTTTCACTTTAAAAAATACATGGTCCCCAACTTTAAATTCCCTGTGAGTTCTGCCCTTATCAACATGGATTTTCTGTCTGTCTTGGGAATCCTTTAAATTTTGCTTTATTTTTATCATTTTCTCCTCCATTTCCTTGAGTAAATCTGGACCAACCACTGCTCTATCTTCTAGGTTATCCCATCTTACTGGTGTGTTGCATTTTATGCATTAAAGTGCTTCAAATGGGCTCATCTTTAGAGATGCTTGGTACCCATTGTTATAAGCAAACTCTACCAAGTGTAGGTAGTCTTCCCATTTTGATGGTTTATTCACATACATCCTCATCCTATCCTCAATCACCTGATTCACCCTCTCTGTTTGTCCATACGACTCTGGATGATAAGCTATACTAAAATTCAAATTTGTTCCAAATCCATTAAATAATCCCTTCCAAAATTTTGAGGTAAATTTTGGATCTCTGTCAGACACAATTGTCTTGGGTATGCCATGTAATCGAGTAATTTATTTCATATAAACATCAACAATGTTGGTTGCCTTGTGAGTGAGCTTAACTGGAATAAAATGGGTAGCTTTAGTAAGCTTATCCACCACTACCATGATAGAAACATGTTGCTTGTTTGTTCTGGGAAATTTGGTGATGAAATCCATTGTTACAACTTCCCATTTCCACTCAGGAATGGGTAATGGCTGTAGAAAACTAGCTAGGTGTCTATGCTCAACCTTTACCTTTTGACATTCCAAACATTTAGCAATAAAATCAACAACTTCTTTCTTCATGCCTAGCCAATAATATTGGCTCTTAGCAACTGCAATAGTTTTCTGATAACCTAGGTGCCCAACATAAGGTACATTAGGCATTTCCCTCAATATCAGATTTTTCAATTCCTGGGAATTTGGTACATAAATTTTTCCCCTGAACATGAGAATTTCATCATTATCTAGCTTGTATTCTTCAATTTTCTACTGCAATTTAGCTTGTTATAATTTTGCCACTAATTCCTTGTAATGCAAATCTAATTTTGCAGCCTCTATAATTCTGTATTTCAAATATGATTGGTACATTCTAATGGATGTAGCATGCATTTCATTCACTCTTCTGTTGAGTGCATCAACTACTTTGTTCTCTTTCCCCTTGATATGATTTATATCAAAGTCATATTCACTTAGAAATTCTAACCATCTGCTTTTCCTAGCATTTAGAGTTGGCTGATCAAATAAATATTTCAGACCATTATGGTCTGTCCTCAGCTCAAAATTTTTTCCCATTAGGTAGTGACTCCATTTCCTCAAGACATGCACTATGGCAGCCAACTCCAAATCATGAGTGGCATAGTGTCTTTCATGATCTTCAATTTCCTTGATTCATAAAATATAACAAGCCCATTTAGACTGAGTACTCCACCAAGTCCCTCTTTACATGCATTTGTATAGACAATGAAGTCTTCATTTGGGTCTACAATACTTAGTATTGGAGCACTTGTCAACAATTGTTTCAAGTTTTGGAAACTCTTTTTAGAATCCAATGTCCATTGAAAATTCACACCCTTTCTTTGTAAGGAAGTGATTGGGTGTGCAATCTTTGAGAATCCTCCAATGAATCTCCTATAGTATCCTGCAAGGCCCATGAATGATATGACCTCTATCACATTCTTTGGCACTACCATTCTCTAATGGATTCTATATTCTTAGGATCCACTGCTATCCCATCCTTTGAAATGATATGTCCCAAATAATGAATTTGCTTCTGATAAAATGAGCACTTGCTCAACTTGGCATACAACTGATGCTCCCTTAATACTTGCAACCCCATTCTCAAATGATGCCCATTCTCTTCTTCTGACTTAGAATATATAAGAATGTCATCTAGAAAGACAATGACAAACTTTTCTAAATATTCTCGGAAAACACCATTCATTAATCACATGAAAACAACTGGTGCATTTGACAACCCAAATGGCATCACTGTGAACTCATAATGACCATACCTTGTTCTGAAGGTGGTCTTGCTGATATATTCCTCTTTAATCCTTACCTGATAGTATCCTGACCTGAGATCTATCTTGGAAAATATCTTTGCATCCTTCAATTGATCAAAAAGATCATCAATCCTTGGTAGAGGATACTTGTTCTTTACAGTCACTTTATTCAACTATCTGAAATCAATGCACAATATTAATGTCCCATCTTTCTTCTTCACGAACAAGACTGGGGCACCCCAAGGTGACACACTTGGGCGTATATGCCCCTTCTTATTAGGAACCAAATATGAATATAACATAGAAAAACCTCAGAATAATTACTCAACGCCTTGAAAAAGAGAGAAATTAAGATAATAAGCCTCTTCGAGGGGGAAACCTCCTTATGCCCACATAAATGTCCAAATACCCAATGATTCCAAATGAAAATGTCTCCTTGGTGTTTATAGGAGTCTAGGAGGTATAATTATAACTAATAGACTAAAGATGACATAAATAAAATAACATTACCAATGTAATATGCCCCAATTAAGGGGTAATGAGCCACTATTTAGGGCTTAACATGCCCCTCCCCTTGAGACAAGTGTTGTCCACAATGCTTGAGTAACTCTGGATGCTTTTGTATAAAATACTCATCTTCCCAAGTGTAATCTTCAATCAATAGTTTCCTCCATTTAATGAGATACTCTGAAATGGATCTATTCCTCAGCTAGCGAATTCTTGTGTCAGTGATGGCTCCAGGCTCCAATATGATTTTTCCTTCCTCATCAAATTCTAGCAATATAGTTTGAACTGATATATTGTCACCTATAACCTTCTTTAAGCATGAAACATGGAAAACTGGGTGTACTCGTGAAGATGAAGGCAACTCCAATTTGTATGCCATAGTACCAATGTTTTGCAACACCTTATAAGGGCCATATTACTTTGGTGATAATTTATTATCCTTATTGTCTTTCTTGAGGGACATCTGTTTGTATGGTTCTAGTCTTAAAAACACCCAATCCACTACTTCAAAACTTCTTTCACTATGATGTTGATTTGCTTGTTGTTTCGTGTGATTCTGTGCCATGGCCAGGTTGTCCTTTAATATTTGGAGAACTTGTTGTTGATGCTCGATGTGATATTCCACTGCTTGAACCATAGATTTTTATTTTAGAGAAGAAGTGATGGAAGGAGGGTGGTATCCATAGAGTGCCATAAATGGTGTCATTTTTGTTGCAGTATGAAATGAAGTGTTATACCACCATTCTGCCAAAGGTAACCATTTGAACCATTGTGTTTGTTTATTAGAGACAAAGCAACGAAGGTATCCTTCTAGACATTGTTACCATAGATACCTTACTAATTTCTGTGAATAGCCTCTGGATTTCAGGGTTTGAAATGTTACAGAAAAAACTTTATAGCGAAAATTCCACAATGACTCAATTTAGGATGATTTCAGAACCCTATCTTACAAAGGCTGTATCTCTGAAAGTATAAGGCCGCAGGAGCTAAAATTTTAACCCAACGTACCTTGATCCGTCTACTAAATATCCTCCAAGATTTTTCTTCTTAATCATGGTAGAAAACAAGTTATAGTGAAAATTCCAAGGTGTCTCAGATATAGCAGCGAAACCCCAAGACCTTGTGCTCTGATACCATATGTTAGGAACCAAATATGAATATAGCATATAAAAACCTCATAATAAGTACTCAATGCATTGAAAAAGAGAGAAATTCAGATAATAAGCCTCTTCGAGGGGGAAACCTCCTTATGCCCACATAAATGTCCAAATACTTGATGATTCCAAATGAAAATGTCTCCTTGGTATATATAGGAGACTAGGGGGTATAATTACAACTAATGGACTAAAGAGAAATAAATAAAATAACATTACTAATGTAATATGCCCCAATTAAGGGGTAATGATGCACTATTTAGGGATTAACACTTCTTCAGAAGTTCTTCAAGCTGCATTTGTAACTCCCTCAATTTTGGTGTACTCATTTTGTAAGGAGTCTGACACTTGAGCTGTTCCAGGAATTAAATTTATAGAGAAATCAATATATCTATTTTGGGGTAGTCCTGGTACCTCATTGAATACATATTCAAATTCTTCCAGGACTGCATGATCTTCCAAATTTGGCACCTTATCTTTTGGTGTTTCTTCCATATGAGATGCAAATATTTGACACCCTTTTCTGTAACATTTATTCAACAACAATGCTAGCATTTCTCTGATGGTTGCTTCCCTAAGAATTCCCTGCACTCTCTTTGGGTTCCCTTCCTCATCCAAGCAAGTACATGCCTTGTTATGATAGTCTAGGATAGCATGATGTTGGTCCAACCAATCCATCCCAAATAGACAGCCATAGGAACCTAAAGGCAAGATGTTCAAATTTTCCCTGGTGTTTAGTCCATTCATGTCATAAGGCATGAATTAACCATCTCATTAACTTTTCTTTTGGCTCTGGTAGCCAGCTTCACCAACCAATATTTTCCATGCTTGCTTCTTGGCAAATGCAAAATTTCACCATCCTAGGATCTATATAACTATGACTAGCTCCTGAATCAATTAAAATAGAAATGGTTTGGTTGTTGATCATACCTTCCACTTAAATCATATGTGACTGATACTATGCTTTCTTGTTATCCAGGGATTCATAGATCCTTGGTACATTTCTGCCCATGTCCTCCACCATTTCCACTTGCTGTACATTGTGAAAATTCTTCACTTTTTCGCCTCTGTGCGGACAATCTCTGAACATATGATCTCCTTTACAACCCCAACATTGAATAGGTGGATGCCTTTTCCTTTGACCCCCTACCTCAATCATTCTAGGTTCTCTAGAAGTTGGCTTTCCCTAAGGATTATTTCTGAAGAACAGTGGCTTAGATCCCTTCTTCCTCTGATCCATCCTGAATTTCTTTTTGTCTTCTCAAGATTTTTGGAAAGTTGGACTTGATTTTTGCTGATCATATAGGAATTTAGTTCGCCCTATGGTCTCCTACAATGTCTTGGGATCATAATACTGTATTTTTTCCCTGATAAATGAAGGCAATGCACTCAAATACCTTTGCATCTTAACAGTGTCATCCTTGATGAAAGAGACATATTTCAGCAATTCTAAAAACCTTCTCTCATATTCATCTATGGTCATACTCCCAAGCTCGAGTTCAAAGAACTCTTTCATTTTATTGTCATAGTATCTCTTAGTCAAGTATTTCTTCTCAAAATACTTCTTGAATTCCCTCCAAGTAACACTTTTCTCTTTAATGTGTTGTACCTGCACAAGCTGATCCCACAACATGGATGCTTTTCCCTTGAGTTGATAGATAGAAATTCTACCTTCTGCACGAGAATAATAATTATGCAATTGAAAATACTTCCTCATTCCCAACAACCATGTCTCTACATCTTCATCCTTCTTGTGCTCACCGTCAAATGTAGGAGGTTTGATTTTGTTCATTTCTCCTCGTAGCTCATCCACCCCAGGCCCCTTATGCTTCCTGAAAGGGGGATGGAATTGAGATGCTATGTTCCCTCTTATTGGAATGCCTCGGGCAATGATGGTGATGTCTACCAACACTTATTATTCTTCTTTTCTCATCAAGAGACTTGCGACTTCTTGATTTGCTTGAGCCGATATCCTTATCCAATTTATTTTCTATTTTATTCAAGATCTGCATTAAATCCATGTTGAAGTCATCCCGCTTCTCCTTAGCTCCCATAAGCCTTTCATTATCAGTTTTATGGCTTTGAAAATCCTTCTACAAATTTTTAATGGTCTCTACCATATTCATTTTTTCATCCCTTCCTTCTCCATGTCCATTAGAGTTTGTTCCTTCAATGCCAAAATGGACATCCATCCCTCTAATATCATCTTCTTGGATATAAGTTCCATATGAATCATCCATTACTATGGAATCTATGTTGATCCCGATCTGATCTATTTGTTGTTAATTCTGCAAAATGTGTAGCCAACAAAACCTTGTTAGGCTAATTCTTTCAACAATTTCATGAAAAATATGAACCATTCTGGTTCAATAATATATCAGAATTATTTCTTCTAGTTTCCAAAAAATTTGAATGCCCAGATCAATTTTTTGGGAAATAATTATATTCTACAGTCGAATACCTTTCCAATGCCTTCTCACATGCTCAATTTCGAGTCTTGAGCAGAAAGTTATGGTTATTTTAAAATTGCTCATTAATTTTTTTGTTCACACATCCACTTGGTGCAACTCTGCGTTGTAATTATGCATTTTTGCACCTACTCCATTGGATTTTTCATAGGATCTCAATTGTTTTTCCTCATATACATATTTTGGACACTCTGACCAAGTTTCACCTTTTTCTGGGTTCTTGGATGCTAGTTACAGCCTGCTGGAGTTCTAGGCCAATTCATGTTTTTGGTCTGGAATGCTACATGTACCTTATTTTCCATATTTTCCATATTTAACATGCCCATGAATTTAATTGAGCTCTGGGAATGTCTTCTATGTTTCAATATCTTTCCATTGACTACTCCTGCACCTCAATTTGATTTTGGAGCAGAAAGTTATGGCTCTTGGAAGTTAGTCGGGTCTTAAAATTTACCCTCCATTGTTTGTGCTGTAACTTTCCCATGAAAGCTCCGTTTGACGAATGGTTTACACCATTAGAAATATCTCTCCGAGCTATTTTATTTGATATGCAAAGACAGAGTGTGCCTTGGAACACTCTGTTCACTTGGTTTTTGAGTAGCTAAAAACGCTCTTCAAGGCCTAAAAAACGTGCTGCAAAAAGATGACATTCAAATGATATAAAACGCCGCAGAAAATCACTAGTTTTCTGTTGTTATTCATCGTCCGAACGACTTCACACACACAAATTTAAACCTGTATGCCCATATTTAACATGCACATAAACTCCACAATATAAATCGTGCTCTGCGCACCTATAACTACTGTGGATCACTTCTCTGTCGCGCCCATAATTGCGCACTACTTTTGTATCGCGCACCAAAATCCACCACACAAAGTTTAGGTTCTTGCACTATAACTTGTTGCATCCAGTTTTTGTATCGTACGCTAATATTCCACGTGCATTTAAATCTATATGCTGCACCATGCAAAATTTTAGTACGCCCCTACCGTGCACCACTACTCTGCACGCACAATTAACTAAACTGTCGCGCGACAACAATTACCCATATTGCGCGCGCAACAACCAAACTCCTCTACGCTATGCCAATACTACGCACACCACGTGCATTTTTATTATGTGTGTGCACACCGGGCACACCATATTATGCATATTCACACCACACAATGCTAAATTTAGCATGCGCACCCGCACACCAACATTTTTCCGCGCAGTGCCCATTTTAGCGCGCTCACCAACACATCAATATTTTTTCGTGCATCACCAAAATTTAGCGCGCGCACCAGCACACCACTATTTTTCCATGCATAACCCAATTTTTACATATCACAATCTTTTTACTGTGCATCATACATTTTTAGTGTGCCCACCTGCGCACATTCATTTTTATGCGCATCAATTCCTTGTGAATTCCGCTGCAGAAATTGGGGCTTTTTCCTAACCTTTTTCCCAATTTACCATAGACATTATACAACTATGAAATTCACTCAATTTCACCCCATTAACACTAGTTCAACCTTTGCAACAACAATTCACTGTGGGTTGAAATTTCTGGAACGAATTTACCCAAAATCAATTCATGAATTTAGAATTTTAATCACTAAACTCGCTCCATCTATCATGGCTTCACTGTAACTTCAAATTTGACCAATTCCAAGTCTGAATTTGCTAGAACATATATTATACCAATAATATCCCACCACTTGGCCGAATTTCTCCATTTTCTCATGAATTTAACAACATAAATTGGGGATTTTCCCAATTCCACGTCGTTGTTTCTAAAATTTACCATGGCCACTTTGTGACTTGAAATTTGGTCACTTCGGAATCAATATTCTGTGAAATTTCACTTCAACTCAACTTGTTCAGCCCATCCAGGCTCAATGTTGAAAACTGAATCTCTGATACCATATTGTAATGTCCCCGACCACCCAGGCTGGGCTACGATACATGAGAGAAACGCTTTCATTCTCTTTGCGGAACATGCTGTAACATACCTAGCATCCAACTGAGTTATGCCACATAAAATTTTCGAACTGCATGCAATTAAAACATATACACACAGAACCTTTGCGGAACATTATATATAAAACGTAAACAAAAAAATACATTATGTAAAATCATGAATTCATACCGAAATAACAGTAAACATAGACATGCATCATATACAAGAAATACCTATAAACATACAAATAGTTATAACCATGCATAGGATAAACCCATCAAACTAAACACGTAAATAATAATGAAACATGTAAATTTATCACAGAATTGGCACTTATCTTGGTAATAGTATCACCAACTACATGTAGACCTTCCATGAACCTCCCAGCCTTAGACCCCACTACTCATCACTCTCAGCAGTGGGTCACCCCCGAGCTTGGACTAAAATCCACTTGGGTAAATGGATTCCTAACCAGGCTAATGGTTCATAGACAACAGGAAAGACTCCGTCATAGGTGCCAACTCAAACTAACAACCTAAAATACCTCACTCCCCACATACCTGTCCCACCCAGGAAGTGTGCCCCTTATCTTCTCAACAGTCCTTCGACTGCCCCACTTCCTTTCCGGGCTTCAACAACAGGCTAGTTAGGAAGTCTCAGAGCCTTGTAGTTGCAGTTTAACACCTTCAGGAAATCAAATCCCCAACAATTATCTCACCTAGAGAGAAATTGCTCACGGTCCTGACAACCCACCTCTTCAATATCCCATGGGCCCGACAATCGACCTCTTCAATATACCACGAGCTTAACAACCCGCTTCTTCAGTCCAGCTCCCAAGCTAACTAGATCCACAAACATAATGGCTATGGATATAGGTTCAGGTACAATCATGAAGGTACAAAGGATATCTCAATGGGTGTGTGAATGCTCATGGATGATTGATTGGATGACTCAATGATGGGAGGAATGATGGAAGAGATGGGAAAATGAACTAAGTCCAAACTATAAGTATGCATGTCCCCAACTTGACACTTGTCATGCTGGGAGATACTTTGGCCCACTTGTCCCCATCTTTATAACTTAGGATAAAATAATTATCCATACTTTATACTTTAAGAAATATTAATATAATATTCCTTTTTGGCTTAAACTCCCTATATTTTCCCTTTTCTTAACTTTTAGCTCCCCCCCTTTCTCTAACTAGTGGAGTTTAGTCCCCCATACTCTTTTATCGTGGTCGGTTTGTGCGCATCGATGTATTTTATATGAATTATGAGATGTATACAAAAATAGGTGCACTGGCCTTTAACATCTAGGCTCTCTAGCCTAATAATCCCAAAATTGGCTCATCAACCTATAAAACATAGCATATACACAAAGGCTCACTGGACTCAATATTTCGCCCACTTAAGATGCTGCGTGCGGTAACCTGGAATGTGCACACTTCATCATTTTACTGCGCAGTACATGCACGCACTATGCCATGAAAGTTGCATACAAAAATGATATCAAATAGCTCACCAACTTAAGTACATTTTCATTTACATTTACAATTGAGTTCGGCCTTAGGATATTACAACTTTCCTTTCCAATCTGCCCCCCATTTGTGCATCCCTTGCACGTAATCGCTTGAGAAGTTTTTCGATATGTTCCCTTGTTTTATTCTGTCAGAAGGAACCTGTGGGGTCCATTTGGGGTTGTAGGAAATGGTACTTATGGATGATAGTTTTCCACTTCCTTAGCCAGATATTTCATACTTCTATTAATTGAGGGTGGTTGGTTGTTCAACTACCATCCCCCTCTCATTAACTGGTTTGTCTCGAAACCAGGAAAGGATAATAACTTATTATTTCCAAGTTAAATATCTCGACAAGGAGATTTGGGTCATCTTAGGATAATGAATCCCATAAATAGGCTCCCTCATTATTTCGTCTAGTGGTATCATGGCCATTACTTTCAGGGCTGCACCCCACAGTCAGTTGTTGTCATTTTCCATTAATCAATAATACATTTAGAATATTTTCATGCCATTGCATGGAAATAATTAATTATGATTAATTATCTATAATCATAGGTTTAGAAAGGGGGTATTACAATCCCTTCCCCCTTAAAAAAGAATACAGTCCTCGATTTTCTTCTCAGCAACACCTCCCATGAATTTATCTTTCAATTACCTTAGCATTATATTATTTTTCCTCACATCCTGGTCTTCACTTAGACTTTGGTATTTTAGAACGTACCTATAGAAATTTCAAACAACAAGAATATTGATCCCAATTTCATGCAAAAACCTTTTATTTTTGTTCATAATTCAAGAGGAAAAATTTACATATCAACACAATACTTATCTATGTAGTTCATGGATCTGCATCCATATGGATGTCACATTTACTCGGCTCACTATTTTTCCTTGACATACCCATTGCGCTCATGATTGTAATCAATAGATTACAAGAGTCATTGAAGTCTTTTCTTCCTTGCAGTCACTCACCTTCCAAGCTCAGGCTCATGCATCCTCTTCTCTGCTATACAGTCCCTTTAACGATCCATCTTTCCTTCCAAGGATTTCTCGCACAAGAATATTTTCAGAGACTTCACTGAATCTTATAATTGAGCGTCCCTTTGACTTTATTTTTTAAGGAATCCCTCTAGCCCATGTTACCCCAACACGATATTATATTATGGAATATCACAGGGTTCTCATGTCACAACAATATCCATTTCCATGCTTTCCTAGCTTGACATCCATCATACGTCCCTCAAGGATAGATCTGTAATCTCACCTGTATCACATACATATAATAACCATGAGATATTATCGTCAATTTAATTAAACTTTTCAAATTTTTTACCCACATATTTCAAATTTCACATTTCCATTTTCAGATCTGTTCTATATAGGAACCAGATCCACACGTATGAGATTTTTCTTCTCATAATAGTTTGGGTCAGTATGTATTGGTCTTCCTTACGAGATTATAACACTTCCATATCCAAGACCCTTCTTCCTGCAATCCCATTTTCACACAAGAAAACAAATTGTTAGTTCTCATGCACATTATATTTTCATTGCACACTTGCAGTGGCTTTCAAACCATTTCATAACTGTGCATACTAACAATTACATCACATTTTTCTATTCAATAAAACAAAAGGAATTATCTTTCCTTACACATACATAATTTTAGCATACCAAGCCTTTCAAAATGCAATCATTTTATCACATGAATTTAATGAATGTGCCAACATCCATGGCCACATTCAGACACATTGCGCCCTTGCATTGATCTTCAAATTATCACTTTTTAAGGTTAGGCACTCTTTCCATGGTGTGTTGGAACTCAACCAACCTATTAACTCAAGGATTATATATCCACATTCATTATTACAGCAGGACTGTTCCTCCTGCTTTTAGCCGATCATAGCCTCAAATCAATGCACATGAAACTGGAAATTTCATATGAATGCATTGCAACATTATTTCTTCACTAATAACCAGGGATTCATTATTCATAGCTACCCAATTTCTCTCTTTACAATCGTTACAACTCTGGTATAATATTGGAAGGTCCTCTTTCCATACTAGGTGGTCCTATACATACCCACTAATGCAAACATGCATTTCCTCAATGCATTACGTCATGCCATGTATGAACACTTTTTTCCCCAATAATCCTCGATTGGTCAATGCCTTTATGACACAATTGTTCATGAATTTGTTTTCAAGGATTTCATTCATCCTTGGTTGCTAGAGTTTCTTCCCCCTGTCATCCAGGTTATTATTTTTTACCTGAATCCTACCTTTCTTCGGTATCAATGACACACAACACTCAATTTAAATTCACATCCATATCAACAAGATATAAAATATTTCAAAAGGGATTCTTACCCAATCCCTTTCAATCCTCATGCCACATAGGCATGAAAAATTTATACATGTTCTAGTTGCCAACACCCCCTCTGATATTACTTCATCAATGACGCTTCATGGGAACCCCCACATTCTCTTCATCAATCTTTTCTATCAAAAACCTTCTTTCATTTATCTTCTGCCTGAGCTAGTCCACCTTTTGCAGCTGTCCTTACCCAAAAAATACAATATTTTCCCACACATGACATGCATCATCGCATTCAAATTTATATCAGTTGTTGTAATACCCTAGGACAAACCCCAACTGTAAATGTACTTAATATGGTGAGCTGTTTGATATAATTTTTGTATGCACCTTCCATGGTATAGTGCACACATCTACTGCGCACTAAAATGATGAAGTGTGCACATTCTGGGATACCATGCACAACAAACTTAAGTGCGTGTGATTTTGAGTCCATGGAGCCTTTGTGTATATGTTTTGTTTTATAACCTGGTGATCCAATTATTATAAGCTAGGAGGCTTATGTGTGGAATCAGGCCAGAGAGCCTATATGCTAAAGGCTAGTGAGATTAGTTTTGTATATGTATTATCATTAATATAATACATCGCTGCGTGTAGACCGACCATCATAAAAGAGTATGCGGGACTAAACTCCACTAGCTAGGGAAAGGGGGGGGGGTAAAAGTTAAGGAAAAAGGATAAGCTAGGGAGCTTAAGTAAAAAAGGAATATTATATTAATATTCCTTAAAGTATAAAGTTTGGATAATTATTTTATCCTAAGTTCTAAGGATGGGGACAAGTGGACCAAAGTAGCTCTCAACATGACACATGTCAAGTTGGGAACATGCATACATATAGCTTGGACTTAGTTCATTTTCCCTCATTCCATCATCATTCACTCCCTCACTCAACTGTCCTTTGTACCTTTTCTGTTACTATCATTGTACCTGTACCTGTATCCATACTGATACCCATACCAACACCCATTTCTGTACCTAGTTAGCTTCGGAGATGGACTGCAAAAGCAGGTTGTCAAGCCTGTGGGATATTGAAGAGGCGGGTTTTCAGACCCATGAGAAATTTCTCTCTAGGTGAGAGAATTGTTGGGAATTGATTTCCGGAAGGTGCCAAACTGCAGCTACAGGGCTCTGAGACTTCCTATCCGGCCTGTTGCTGAAGCCCCAGAAAGGAAGTGGGGTAGCCAAAGGACTGTTGAGCAGAGAAGGGGCACACTTCCTGGGGTGGGACATGCATGTGAGGAATGAGGGACTGTAGGTTGTTAGTTTGAGTAGGCATCTGTGACAGAGTCTTTCCTGTTGTCTGAGATACATCATCCTGGTTGGGAACCCCTTTACCCGAGTGGACTTTAGTCCCAGCTCGGGGGTGACCCATTGCTGAGAGTGATGAGTAGTGTAGTCTAAGGATGGGAGGTTTGTGGAAGGTTTGTACGCAGTTGGTGATATTTTTACCAAGACAAGTGTCAATTGTGTGTTAAGTTACATTTTGCATTATTATTTATGTCTTTATATTTATGGGTATTTCCTGTCTATGCTGCATGTATATGTTTACTATTATTTCCATATGAATCTGTGCATTTACATAATGTATTTGTCTGTTTTATGTTTTACATATAAAGTTCCGCAAGAGTTTCTGTATGTATATGTTTTAATTTGCATACAAATCGAAAAATTTATGTGGCATAACCCTGTTGGATGCTGGGGATGTTACAATATGGTATCAGAGCATGAAATATTTTCAGTGGCATGACTTGGCCTAGGTGGCCGGGTATGTTACAATATGGTATCGGAGCTCCCGTTTTCAACATTGAGCCTGGATGGGCCGAGAAAGTTGAGTTAAAGTGAAATTTCATAGAGAATTGATTTCGAAGTGGCCAAATTTCAAGTTACAAGCATCCATGGTAAAAATTAGAAGCAATTGCGTGGAATTGGGCAAAAGCCCCAATTTCTGTTGTTAAATTCATAGGAAAATTAAGAAATTTGGCCAAGTAGTGAGATATTCTTAATTTAATATTTGTTCTAGCAAATTCAGACCTAAAATTGGTCGAATTTGAAGTTACAAGGAAGCCATGACAGATGGAGCGAGATTAGTTGATTACAATTCTCAAATTGTGAATTGAGTTTGGGAAAAATTATTCCAAGAATTTCAACCAACAATGATTTTTTGTTGCAGAGGTTTAATTGGTGTCATCGAGGTGAAATTGAACAAATTTCATAGTTGCAGAATGTCTATAGTGAAAATTGGGAAAACGTTTGACAAAAGCCCCAATTTTTGCAGCGGAATTCACAAGGAATTGATGCACATAAAAAAAGAATGTGTTCAGGTGTGCACACTAAAAATGCATGATGCACAGTGAAAATATTGTGATGTATGGAAAATAAGGGTGTGTGGCTACACGCGCTAAAAATTTGGTGCTGCTCGATGCAGAGTGGTAATGTGCGAAAAATATTAGCGCGTGGGTCTGCGCACTTAAATTTGGCACTACACGGTGCAAAGTGGTAATGCGTGAAAAATAACAGTGCACAGATGTGCGTACTAAATTTAGCATTGCGCAGTGCGAATTGAGTGGTGCATGCATAATACTGACATGCGTGGTGTGCACAGTATTGACAAATCTTAGAGGAATTTTGTTGGTGCGCGCACAATGTGGGTATATGCTGTCGCGCGACAATTTAGTTAATGGTGCGTGCAGAGTACTAGTGCACGGTGGGGGCGTACTAAAATTTGGCATGGTGCAACGTGTAGAGTGAAATGCGTGCGGAATATTAGCATGCGACAAAAAAATTGCGTGCAATAGGTATTAATGCATGAACCAAAATTGTGCGTGGTGGATATTGGCGCGCGATACAAAAGTAGTGTGCACCAGTTATTGGCGCGTCAAAGAAGTGATCCGCATTGGTTATAGGTGCGCGAAGCATGCACTACATTATTTTGTTGCTTCACATGATAAATATGGGTGCACAACAATAGAAAACCAGTGAATTTCTGCGACATGTTATATTGTTTGAAGGTTATCTTTTTGAAACACGTTTTTGAGGTCCTAAATAATGTTTTTAGCTACTCAAAAACCCCGAGTAGCAAGAGCATAGTGTACCGAGGCACATTATGTATCTATAGATCAAATAAAAGATCCTAGAGAGAGATTTCTAATGGTGTAAACCATTCGTCAAACGAAGCTTTTATGAGGAAGTTACAGCACAAACAATGGAGGGTAAATTTTAAGACCTAATTAACTTTAAAATGCCATAACTTTCTGCTCAAGACTCAGAATTGAGCATGGAAGCAGGCATTGGAAAGTTCTTGGATGATAGAATATAATTATTCACCCAGAAAATTGATCTGGGCTATCAATTTCCAGGAAATCAGAAGAAAAAAGTCTGATATATTATTGAACCATAATGGTTCATATTTTTCATGAAATTGATGAGTCAGTTAACCTAACAAAGTTTTGTTGGCTGCACATTTTGTAGAGTTAACAAAAACTAGATCAGATCAGGATCAACACAAAGTGTAGATGAATGGACTATGCACAGGGGGCTTACATCCAGGAATATGAGATTAGAGGGATGGATGTCCATATGGGCATTGAAGGATGAATATGGTAGAGACCATTAAAAATTTGCAGAAGGATGTACAAAGCCATAAAGATGATAATGAAAGGCTTATGAGAGCCAAAGAGTAGAAAGAGGACTTCGACATGAAGTTAATGAAGAGCTCGAACATAATAGAAAATAAATTGGATAAGGAGAGTTGCTCAAGCAAATCAGGAAGTCACAGGTCTCCTAATGAGAAAAGAATAAAAATAAGTGTTAGAAGACATCACCATCACTCCCCGAGGCATTCCAATAAGAGAGAACATAATAGTTCAAGTCCATAACCTCTTAGGAAGCATAAGAGGTCTGGGGTGAATGAGCTACGAGGAGAAATGAAAAAAATCAAACCTCCTACATTTGATGGTGAGCAAAAGAAGGATGAAGATGTAGAGACATGGCTAGTGGGAATGAGAAAGTATTTTCAATTGCATAATTATTCTTCTCATGCAGAAGGAAGAATTTCTATCTATCAATTCAAGGGAAAGGAATCTGTGTGGTGGGATCAACTTATGTAGGTGCATCACATTAAAGATAAAAGTGTTACTTGGAAGGAATTCAAGAAGTATTTTGAAAAGAAATAATCGACTAAGAGATACTATGACAAGAAAATGAAAGAGTTCTTTGAACACAAGATTGGGAGTATGACCATAGAAGAATATGAAATAAGGTTTTTAGAATTGCTTAAGTATGTCTCTTTCATTAAGGATGAGACAATTAAGATTCATAGGTATTTGAGTGGATTTCCATGATTCATCAGTGAAAAAATATAATATGATGATTCCAAAACATTGGAGGATACCATAAGGTGAGATAAATTCCTATATGATCAACAAAATCAAGGCCAACTTTCCAAGAATCTTGGGAAGACAAAAATAAATTTAAGATGGATCAAAGGAATAAGGGAACTAAGCCACCATTCTTCATAAATAGTCCTCAGGGACATCCAACTTCTAGAGAACCCATAATGATGGAGACAGAGGGGCCAAGGCTAAGGAAACCACCTATTCAATGTTGGGGTTGTGAAGGAGATCATATGTTTAGATATTTCCCTCACAGAGGTGAAAAAGTGAGGACTATTCACAATGTACAACACGCTGAAATAGTGGAGGACATGTGCATAAATGTACCAAGGATTTATGCAGCCCCGAACAACAAGCAAGATGAGTATCAGTTACATATGATTGAAGTGGAAGGTATGATCAACAACCAAACCATTGCTATTTTAATTGATTCAAGATCTAGTCATAGTTATATAGATCCTAATATGGTGGAAAGTTTTCATTTTCCAAGAAGCAAGCATGGAAAATCTTGGTTGGTGTAGTTGGCTACCGGAGCCAAAATAAAAGTTAATGAGATGGTTAAGTCATGTCTTATGGACATGAATGGAATGAACATTGGGGAATATTTGAACATCTTGCCTTTAGGTTCCTATGACTGTCTAATTGGGATGGATTGGTTGGACCAACATAATGTTATCCTAGACTATCATAACAAGGCATTTACTTTCTTGGATGAGGAAGGGAACCTAAGGACAATGCAGGGAATTCCTAGGGTAGTAACCATCATAGAAATTTCAACATTGTAGCTGAAGAAATGTTACAGAAAAGGGTGTCAATTATTTGCATCTCATATGGAAGAAACACCTAAATATAGAGTGTCAAATATTGAAGATTATGCAGTCCTACAAGAGTAATTTGAAGATGTGTTTAAGGAAATACCAATATTACCCCCTAAAAGAGACACTGATTTCTCCATAAATTTGATGCTTGGAGCAGCTCCAGTATCCAAGACTCCTTATAGGATGAGTACACCATAATTGAAGGAATTGAAAATGCAACTTAAAGAGATTCTGAATAAGGGGTACATACGCCCAAGTGGGTCACCTTGGGGTGCCCTAGTTTTATTTGTGAAGAAAAAGGATGGAACATTGAGACTTTGAATTGACTTTAGGCAGTTGAACAAGGTAACTGTGAAGAATAAGTATCCTTTGCCAAGGATCGATGACCTCTTTGATCAACTGAAAGATGCAAAAATATTCTCCAAGATTGATATTAGGTCCGGTTATCATCAGGTAAGAATTAAAGATGAATATATCAACAAGACTGCTTTCAGAAAAAAGGTATGGTCATTATGAATTCACAGTGGTACCATTTGGGTTTTCAAATGCACCAACTTTTTTCATGTGTTTAATGAATGGTATTTTCAGAGAATACTTAGATAAGTTTGCCATTGTATTTTTAGATGACATTCTTATATATTCTAAGTCAGAGGAAGAACATGAAAATCACTTGAGGATGGTATTACAAGTATTAAGGGAGCATCAATTGTATTCCAAATTGAGCAAGTGCTCATTTTATCAGAAGTAAATTCATTATTTGGGGCATATCATTTCAGAGGAAGGGATAGTAGTGGATCATGAGAAGCTAGAAACCATTAGAGGATGGTCAACGCCAAATAATATGATAGAGGTCATATCATTCATGGGCCTTGCAAGCTAATATAGGAGATTTATTGAAGGATTATTAAAGATTGCACACTTAATCACTTCCTTGCAAAAGAAGGGTGTGAAGTTTCAATGGACATTGGATTGTGAAAAGAGTTTCCAACACTTGAAGAAATTATTAACTAGTGCTCCAATTCTAAGGATTGCAGATCCAAATGAAGACTTCATTGCATGCACAGATGCATGTAAAGAAGGACTTGGTGGAGTCCTAAGTCAAAATGGGTTTGTTGTATGTTATGAATCAAGGAAGCTAAAGGAACATGAATGGAACTATGCCACTCATGATTTGGAGTTGGAAACCATAGTGAATGCCTCGAGGAAGTGGAGGCACTACCTCATGGGGAAAAGGTTTGAGCTGAGGACAAACCATAGTGGTATGAAATATTTATTTGATCAACCAACTCTAAATGCTAGGCAAAGCGGGTGGTTAGAATTTCTTAGTGAATATGACTTTGAAATAAAGAATATCAAAGGGAAAGAGAACAAAGTGGCTGATGCACTCAACATAAGAGTGCATGAGTTGCATGCTAGAACCATAAAAATGTACCAATCATATTTGAAAGACATAATCATAGAGGCTGCAAAATCAGATTTTCAATACAAGGAATTAGTGAAAAAATTACAACAAGGTATTTTGCAGCAAAAAATTGAAGACTATAGGCTAGAAAATGATGAAATTATCATATACGGGGGAATAACTTATGTACCAAATTCCAATGAATTGAAAAATATGATATTGAAAGAAATGCATAATGTACTTTATGCTAGGCACCCAGGTTATCAGAAAACTATTGCAACTGTCAAGAGACAATATTATTGGCCAGGAATGAAGAAAGAAGTTGTTGATTTTATTGCCAAATGTTTGGAATGTCAAAAGGTAAAGGTTGTGCATAGACACCCAACTGGTTTTATACAACCATTACCCATTCCTGAGTGGAAATGGGAAGTTGTAATAATGGATTTCATCACCAAACTACCCATAACAAACAAACAACATGATTCTATCATGGTAGTGGTGGATAAGATTACTAAAGCTACCCATTTTATTCCAGTAAAGCTCACTCACAAGGCAACCAACATTGCTGATGTTTATATGAGATAAATTGATCGATTACATGGTATACCCAAGACAATTGTGTCTAACGGAGATCCAAAATTTACATCAAATTTTTGGAAGGGATTTTTCAAGGGATTTGGAGCAAATTTGAATTTTAGTACAACTTATCATCCAGAATCAGATGGACAAACAAAGAGGGTAAATCAAGTGATTGAGGATATGTTGAGGATGTATGTGATGGATAAACCATCAAAATGGGAATACTACCTACACTTAGTAGAGTTTGATTATAATAATGGGTACCAAGCATCTCTAAAGATGAGCCCATTTGAGGCACTTTATGGAAGAAAGTGAAACACACCAGTAAGTTGGGACAACCCAACAGATAGAGCAGTAGTTGGGCCATAATTACTCAGGGAAATGGAAGATAAAATGTTGAAAATTAAACATAATTTAAAGGCTGCCCAAGACATGCAGAAAATCTATGATGACAAGGGTAGAACTCATAGGGAGTTTAAAGTGGGTGATCATGTATTATTGAAGGTTAAGGCAAACAAAAGTTCACTGAAGTTGGGAAACTATTCCAAGTTGGTAGCTAGATATTGTGGACCATTTGAAATCCTAGAAAGGATTGGTCTAGTAGCTTATATGATTGCATTTCCTGCATCTATGTATGTTCATAATGTATTCCATGTATCATTTCTCAAGAAATATATACCTGATGCTAATCATGTAATTGATTGGAATGTGATTCAGGTGGAGCAAGAAGGCACTATCCAAGTGCATCTGGTATGCATTCTGGACCGAAAAATCAAACAGTTCCAGAATCGATCCATAGGGCTTGTAAAGGTCTAATGGACCTGGTACAGTCATGAGGATGCTACTTGGGAGCATGAGGATGCAATGCGGGTAGAATACCCGCATATTTTTGAAGATTTTTGAAATTTTGGTTGTATATGTGTACATAATGCACTGAGGACAATGCATAAATAAGGGGAGGGGATTGTAATACCACTAGGCTGAACCCCAACTATAAATGTAAATGCAAATGTACTTAAGCTGGTGAGCTGTTTGATATAATTTTTGTATGCACCTTCCATGGTATAATGCGCACATGTATTGCGCACTAAAATGATGAAGTGTGCACATTCTAGGATACCACACACAACAAAATTAAGTGCGCCCGATTTTGAGGCCATGGATCCTTTGTGTATATGTTGTGTTTTATAGGCTCGTGATCCAGTTATTATAAGCTAAGAGGCTTATGCGTGGAATTAGGCCAGAGATCCCAGATGCTAAAGGCCAGTGAGCCTATTTTTGTATATGTCTTATCATTAATATAATACATCACTGCGTGTAGACTGACCATGATAAAAGAGTATGGGGGACTAAAATCCACTAGTTAGGGAAAGGGGGGGGGGCTAAAAGTTAAGGAAAATGGCTAAGCTAGGGAGCTTAAGCCAAAAAGGAATATTATATTAATATTCCTTAAAGTATAAAGTTTGGATAATTATTTTATCCTAAGTTCTAAGGATGGGGACAAGTGGACCAAAGTAGCTCTCACCATGACACGTGTCAAGTTGGGAACATGCATACATATAGCTTGGACTTAGTTCATTTTCCCATTCATTCCATCATTATTCACTCCCTCACTCAATTGTCCTCTGTGCCTTTCTGTTACTATCACTGTACCTGTACCTGTATCGATACCGATATCGATACCCGTACCAGTACCTGTATTTGTACCTGGTTAGCTTGGGATCTCGACTGAAGAAGTGGGTTTTCAAGCCGTGGGATACTAAAGAGGTGGGTTATCAGGCATGCGAGAAATTTCTCTCTAGGTGAGAGAATTGTTGGGAATTGATTTTCGGAAGGTGCCAAACTGCAGCTACAAGGCTCTGATACTTCCTATATATCCTGTTGTTGAAGCCCCAGAAAAGAAGTGGGGTAGCCGAAGGAATGTTGAGAATATAAGGGGAACACTTCCTGGGGTGAGACAAGAATGTGGGGAATGAGGGACTTTAGGATGTTAGTTTGAGTAGGAACCTGTGACGAAGTCTTTCATGTTGTTTGAGATACATCAACCTGGTTGGGAACCTCTTTACCTAGGTGGAGTTTAGTCCCATCTCGGGGGTGACCCATTGTTGAGAGTGATGAGTAGTGTGGTCTAAGGCTGGGAGGTTTGTAGAAGGTATGCATATAGTTGGTGAGATTTTTACCAAGATAAGTGTCAATTGTGTGTTAAATTACATGCTGCATTATTATTTATGTCTTTATATTTATGGGTATTTCCTGTCTATGATGCATGTATATGTTTACTGTTATTTCCATATGAATCTGTGCATTTACATTTTGTATTTTTCTGTTTTAAGTTATATATATAAAGTTCCACAAGAGTTTCTATGTGTATATGTTTTAATTTGCATACAGTTCGAAAAATTTATGTGGCATAGCCCTGTTGGATGTTGGGGATGTTACAATATGGTATCAGAGCATGAAATCTTTTTGGTGGCATGACCTAGCCTGGGTGGTTGAGTATGTTACAACTGTCATGTAAAACCAAAATTCATGTATCATAGCATTTAAATCAGCAAACAATTTCGGATGTCTCAACATATCCATATACACTCTATCAGATTATCCTCAATTTTTTTATTAGTGTAAACACAATCAAATTTTCAACTATTTCTATAGTTCTACAACTATCATTATTCTCATGTCAAAACATTTACATACACTAGAATATTAGTCTCCTCATCCCAAAGAAACACAATAAACATCAAGAGAGGAGTTAAGGGACTCTTCCCTCTTTCCAACTCCTCCTACACAGTTTGGAATTTTCAGCTTAACTGAACTATTCCCAAGGCCTCACTTCCTTTGAAACATCATGGTTTAACCATGATTATTTGTTTAAATATATTCATAATTTTGTTTTCTAGCTGTACTTTTTAAAGTTTATAACTTTGTTAAGCAATCAGAGTTTTAAAGTGAGGAAAGTGTTCCTCCTTTTTTCTTGTTTACTACTTATGCGATTCATCCCCTTTGGGATCTTGCCTGCTCTGTTCCTTGAGTAGTCTCAGTCAATTTTCACTCATAAACATGCATTCTTATGATGCATTACAAATACACATTCAAACATGTATCTTTAGGTTATCAACTTGATTTCAAACTATGTTTTTATGCACTTAATCACATGCATCAACGTGTTGTGTGTGTCCGCCATAAGCACACTTTATAGTGAACATGCACACTTTAAAATTTCATATGAATATTTATTTAATAATTAATTCAACTCATGATTGTTCACGATCATTCACATGAAATTCTCAAAGGCATACTCACCTTGCCTTTTATCTTAACAATATAGCATCCTTGCTCTCTTTCCTTTCAACATTTCACTTGCTCTCTCTGAAGAGTGGCATACTTCCTCAAGTTATTATTTAAACACGATACTCATACACTCCACATAGGGTCAACCATGCATCCATAGCATTATTCAATCCAGGAAAGTACACTCCTTGCCTTACTTCCCTCTTACTCAGGTAGTCATATCATGCCTTCAAGAATATAAGTATATCAATATATGTATTATGCATGTGCATTACCTACACATTTTTATATCATTAAATCATATTTATTGGCTCTTAAGGTAAACCTTCTAATGGGAGCTTACAACCATCGACATGACCAATCTCACAAGAATTTTACCTTGTCTACAATGCCTAGGTGTTCCAACTGTCCGTCTCTTGCATTCATATGCATATACATGCCTTTTGGTTACTAGGCACATATATTCTCTTAATACAACCATAAGCTCATAAAACTTCTCATATGCTCATACCACTTTACCTCTTTTATGAGGACTAGAAACAATCCATATGATTCCTTTTTACTTTTTCTTAGATGGATATTCTGGCAATAGGTTTCATTTATTATAGGTAAGGTAAAATGACCTTATAATTTTCCATCAATCCTATGATCATGAGGAATTTCACATACCTGGTTTAGTCTTATATTTAAGTAGTAATTGACACAACAAAGGATTCTATAAATCCATACTAAATTCCTTTAACCACAAATAATTTTCTATAAGGGTCTTATCCCTTACATAAACAACCACCACCAATGTAAGAGGCTCTGTCTATCTAATGGATAGAAAACATTACACTTGAACAAAATGTATCATCTCACTCATTGTCTAGACTCATGCAAATCTATAACAAGATTCAACCATTTTCAACCATTCACATCCAGGTGTTATCATTAATTCCTATGCATATATTCCCACTAATGTAGTAATGGCCATCAATCCAACAAAGAAACAACATAGTCCTTCTACTGTAATCAACATAATAAAATTTTCTGTTGTAAGTAATTTTTAAAACAAAATTTCAATATTTAGTCCTTCTCCTCAAGGATTTAATGCAGATAATAAACAACGTTTGATGTAGGGAAACTCATTCTAACAGGCTCATCTTAGCCTTGATATACTTTTCTTTATGACCTTTCCTTGGCCCATCCATGCCTAGTGTTTGAACTCTTCTATGATACCACTTTGTAAGACACCCAAACCCCTAAGTACCTTTTTAAGTGACGGGGTATTAAATTTTCACTTTTCCTCAACCATATCAAAGCCTCTTCTCAAGGGCACCATCATCTTATTCTCATAAATAGATTTCCAATGATTGTAATCATGCTTAATTATGAGCTTTGGATCAAAATTTACATCCCCCTGAAGTTTCCGGGTCTCTAGTGGATGAATCCACCTCATTTCCACATGGCATCCACATGGCTCCCTGTCACTTGTGCCCTCTTACATGGAAATGATGTGGAACCTGCCACCTATCCCATCAACTCCTCTAGGTCAAATAATCTGAGCAAGTGGGGCCTATCTTCATCATCATCGAGGTTCCTCTCCCACAGAGTATGGAACACCCCAACTTCTTAGCTCCGACGATGAACTCTTATGGTATCATCTCTAGATATGATGGATCTCAAGCTTATGGAATCAACGACTTTGATTTTGTCGACACTTATATCATGCACAACGATTAATGTCTGTTCCAACACTTACTCGCTAGGAGAATAGGTGTGACCCACGACAGATTGACGACTGATATTTAATCTCGCCTACTCGTTGATAAATGGATGTCGTTCTATTTTCAAGTTTGCCTCGTCATCGAAACTTCTCTATAACCTGCCATTAAAATTTCCAACCATTGATGACAATAATTCTGGCATCAATGGTCAAGATGCCTCTGAGATAAATTACAACAGATTGATGGTCCTTGATCCATCATGGGTTTCCTTGTCATCGTCGACACATGCCCATATCCTTGCTTCGATACCATGCATGACATCCACCGATGAATGGATTAGATCTCACTACTTCCATATCTAATGGTCTAGATTGCAATTACAGTTCTAAGGATTTCCAACCCCCCTTTGGAACTAATCATGTCCCTCATCTAACCCATTGGTGACACCTATCACCCCGATAGACATGCTGACTGCCAAGCTGGTACACCATGTCATCATGAATTCATCTTTACACTAGATGCCATGTTGGCACACCGCATCATCGTGATGTCATAGTCCTTTATCGTCGTCGACACCTTTGGCCAACATGTGAGCATAACAACCTTCCATGCTCCGACGATGACATGTCTAGATCTGACAGTCCATATATCATTTTCATCACCTCCGACGAAATCAACGACCCTCATTATTTCTCATGAACCCTATTGTCATCGACACTATGGGCCTTCACTCACTTTACCAATCGTCTACTCCCAACGATGATGGTACCAATATCAACGGTCTAGATATCCGAGCCTGTAGATCTGACGACTAGGATTTAAAGAGAAGGCCTAAGGGCCTCCATGCCCGATTGGGCCCACTCATTGATCAATGGTTGAGATCTCTCAACCTATAAATATGAGGGCTAGTATTAAGCCACCTGCCCCTAGACTCAAAACTGACAAGGACTCACACCTGGTCCTGTAATGTCCCCAAATATTCTAGGCAAGGATTTTAGTGTTTTACTATGCAAATTATCATGTTGCCGATGTGGTACCTTTGTTAAAAAATTTATACTCATACATATGTTATGAAAAATATGATATATGACTTTCCACAAACAATTTTCATACATTTCATTAAGTAAACCTCCATCAACATATTGCTAATCCAAGTAGTACACAAATAATGGAAGTGACAACATTTGGCATCCTTTATTATGAATGGAGACATAACAATAATATAAATCTAATGTCTATTATAACAACTTTAGCAACACTACAAACCAAAACAAAAACTTGGAGTGATGCTAAGAAATAATGTCAACTACTCCAAGGCTCTCCTATACCTACACGAACTGCTCCAACACTGTATGATCTTCAAAGGACCCACTGTAACCTTCACGGATCTGACCCCAAATAAGCATGATGCAACTGCAATTCCTTACAAATATTCTTTTGTGATGAGGCTGGGAAACAAGCAGGGCCTCAAGGGTCCCCTGGTGTTCAACTAGTGATTCTGCGTCCCGAAACCCTCCTATAGAAATTTTTAGTTTTCTAAGGCCCTCACGGGACGAGGATGAAAATTTAGCGGGGCCTCACGGGACGATCGTCTTCAAGAGGTGGGGATGTCACTAATAATATTCCAGCAACCCTCCTGTACCTGCAAAAATTGGGATTGACCTCCTCCAAAAAGTTTTTTACAATATTCTACGCAATCCGATATCCCTTCAGTTGAAACCAAACCCCAAATTGAAGCTCCAATGGAAATCCTGGATGGATTCCCCTCTTGTCTAACTAGAGTGAATATTTCACCACCAAAATTAAACTAAAATGGTGGAAGGGTTTTGCTAAACC
The DNA here is from genome assembly GCA_009831015.1 of Picea engelmannii. Classification (NCBI taxonomy): domain Eukaryota; kingdom Viridiplantae; phylum Streptophyta; class Pinopsida; order Pinales; family Pinaceae; genus Picea; species Picea engelmannii. The sequence continues at coordinate 216,382 of ML786265.1, read as the reverse complement.
CTAACGAAACAATGGATCCAAGTGAAATTAAAAAAATAAAAATTAAACGATAATACCCAAGTGAGGCTCTACCCCTCTTATCCTTCTTCCATGCCTTCTAGAACTTTCCCCTTTTTGACTAGATCAAATATAACTCCTTTTGACTAAATCAAATATGACCCTTATCCCCCTTTTACTTTCACTTTAAGATTAAAATTCACTTTTAAAAATGGTTAAGTAATTTATTAATCTAAAGTTACTTTATTCCCTTAATGTCACTTTAAATACATAACATATCCTAATTAAGTGACATTAAATAACCCCTTTTGACTCCCTTTTTCTTCACTGACAAGCCACATAAGTCATTTCCACTACTGAATAGGGGAATCAAAAAATGGGGACATGACAAATCCTCCCTTCTGAAAGATTGTTTGTCCTCAAGCAATGCCATCATACCCATAGAAACAACAAACTGAACCAAACTAGAACTAATGATAATCCCTGGGTCCCAAACCAATTTGAAATATGTAGAGAACCTACCGCCCATAATAATGTCCTACAATGTGCTAACACCAGGGGCCGCTTGAAGGACACCTATCATTAGAGCAGTCGAATACTGTGAAAACTCAATACAATGTTCATAGAATGTCCCACCTAGGAAACATATCCACTATGCCATATGAATAGGTTCCTGAGAGAAACAATTCACTCTCCTATATATCCCATATTCCAAACTATCAACCCATGAAATCCCAGGGTCCCATGCTATTCCCACAAAGATCATCATGCTGTCACTGCACCACTCTGATCATAGATATATGCTCCTCCTGCCTAGAATACCTCTCTAAGGTGTAATTCCTCAAACAATTTTCCCCACTATCAAAGATTATATACTGCTAGTGGATCTTAGTGGAGTCACCCAAACTAACTCTAAAATCAGACATCCAATAAAAGTCTATGTGGCCACAAACTGATAGGGCATCCATGGCACCTAGTCTCCAAGTATCAAAGGGGAAATCCTTAATTCTCTAACATCCCCAACATATTGGAATCATCTAAGAATCATCTAGAAAATCTCCTAACACATCGTCCACAAAGTCTCTCCATATGAACACAAGAATCCTGTAGGTGGTAAAGTCACTAGGGTCCCAAACTAGCCTGTATGGTATGAAGCATCCTCTACTTGTAGCACTGGTTTGTAAGGTGTGATCCAGGTGGATATCAGTGGCCACCCACCTTTTCCAAATGGCTCAAAACAGTTTTCTGGCAATTTTGGCAATTTACTATTTTTAGTAGGTTTTAACTTCCGGGGCCATTTTGAGGGTCCAAATGAAGGTTTTTCAGGATAGAGGTTCTCAAATATATCCAAAGTAATAGGTTATCCCCCAAAATGAATCTCCTCTATGATACCTTTCCAACGAGCTATCACACGCCTAAAACGGAGATCGTATGCAAAAGTTACGACCCCGAGAAGTTGATGTACTCACTTACCCAAACGGGGCCCACATGACTTTTGGCGCTTC
>ML786265.1:194767-214596 GCA_009831015.1 Picea engelmannii | reverse complement strand
ATTTTTACAGTCTCTGTACATTTCTCTGATTAATAGAAATCGTGTATTACTATATATCTGTGTTTATGGTTGCATCTCTGATACATTTCTGTTATATTATTGAATATCTGCAATATCTCTGTGCATTTATTTATTATATCTCCACTCTCATTTCGTGCTGAAAATAATCCAGATCAAGGTGCTAATACAATATTCCACCTGACTGATCCTAATGAGACAAGCAATCACAAGCTACATAAACTTGCTCAACTCCTTGGAAGACCATTCCTCTAATAAACCACTCCTAAGCCTCCCAAAAGTACACTCTGGAAAGTCAAAATTGGTTCTCTCCTCTCTAATAATAGTTGAACTATTAAACAATGTAATCCCATGGTCCCAAACTAATCCGAGAAAAGTACCACCATGATGATACTACACCGTTATGATCATCACTATCAGACCAATGTTCCTAGTCTACATCCTCCTCTCCTTGAACCCCAACCTAAACTCTCTAAAGGGACTAAAATCAATATTCTAAATCCTCCCTTGTGAAGGTGTCTCAGTGAATTCTAAGTCTGCAAATCCATGACCGGCCTCAAGTCTATCCTTCCATATAGAGTAAGTCTTGACCTCCCCTCTATTGACATCCCAAAAATAAAGCATACCAATCACTGCCACGACTCTGTCGATCATCATCTGAATCAATCTATCACTTAGGTGAATTCCTGGATCCCACCACCAAATTGGAAATCCACCACTCCCAATACCTGCTAGTTGTTGTTGTGCCATACTAGTAACCATCATAGTCAAAATGAGCCAAGTCCTTGGTATGCCATCATCCGGTGGAAACCAAGTACTAGGAATCAACTCCGCTCTTGCTAATTTGTTTCGCTCCTTCCAAACTGCACTGGGAAATCTGCTATCTCAATCACCGTTAATGTACTCAAGTAATCCATGGAGTTTAAACACCTCCCTAGAAAATAGTCCTGTCACCTGTGGTGCCTCATGCTCATATGAATACCTAGAATTCCCTGCCCAAGGTGAATCACACATAGCCCTCATAAGCTTCTCCCTAAGTGTGGACTCATGGACTACATGTGTGAGAACTTCATAGTGGATAATTCCATTGACCACCCTGTCAGCTGAAATCCCAATGAACTGATCCAATACAATCTAGATCTCCTCCTCTCCTTGAACCCCAAGATAAACTCTCTGAAGGGACTAAAATCAATATTATGAATCCTCCCTTGTGAAGGTGTCTTAGTGAATTCTAAGTCTTCAAATCCATGACCAACCTCAAGTCTATCCTTCCATATAGAGTAAGTCTTGACCTCCCCTCTATTGACATCCCAAAAATAAAGTAGACCAGTCACTGTCACGACTCTGTCGATCATCATCTGAATCAATCTATCACTTAGGTGAATTCCTGGATCCCACCACCAAATTGGAAGTCCACCACTCCCAATACATGCTAGTTGTTGTTGTGCCATACTAGTAACCATCATAGTCAAAATGAGACAAGTCCTTTGTATGCCATCATCTGGTGGAAACCAAGTACTAGGAATCAACTCCGTTCCTGCTAATCTGTTCCGCTCCTTCCAAACTGCACTGGGAAATATACTATCTCAATCACCATCAATGTACTCAAGTAATTCGTGGAGTTTAAACACCTCCCTAGAAAATAATCCTGTCACTTGTGGTGCCTCATGCTCATATGAATACCTAGAATTCCCTTCCCAAGGTGAATCACACATAGCCCTCATAATCTTCTCCCTAAGTGTGGACTCATGGACTACATGTGTGAGAACTCCATAGTGGATAATGCCATTGACCACCCTGTCAGCTGAAATCCCAATGAACTGATCCAATACAATCTAGATCTCCTCCTGTTCTATGACCACATAGCTAAAATGAAATAACTTCGACATGGCTATAATCCTACCTTCCTCACCCATCTGAATCCGGTGAACCCTTAATGTCCCGTTGAATATATTGTTGGCATCAAAAAATAGCACTAGATCACACTGCCACTTCATGTAGGACTGGAAAGTGTTAGGTGCATTGGTCAAACCCAATGCTATGACTAAGAACTCAAGGTAACATCTGAGAGACATCCCATGGGTATCCTGCTCTCTATCCCTGCTCGGATGATATCCAAATCAAAGATCAATCTCCGAGGAATATTCCTCTCCATGAAGCTCATCCATCCACTTATCTATCTTGGGTGAACCAAACTTAATGATATGTCTGAGGTCTCTGTACAGATATATTCTTAGGGGAAACATCCTAAAAACCCACTGTACACCACCATACACCATTATATACTGCTGTATACTACTGCATACCACTGTATCATAATGTACCACTCTGTATCCTATATGTGCCACTATATCAATTGAACTTGGATCCTAGAGTGATGTATCCACAAATGTCCTATACTCAATCCCCAAATCAACTGGTGCATATACTTTCTTGCTGGCTGGTCCACAAGGAATTTTATTAACTACCTCCTCTGTAGCTAAGCCTTGAGCCAAAAGAAATGGCTCATGATCCCTGCAATGCAAAAAAGGTGCACAGTCAAAACCCTTGGTGTCAAACCTCTCCTCAAATACCTGCAAATATGAATGATCCTTGTGCAGGATTGTCATAAGAGGATCCTCCTTTAGATCATGAGTGCCACTCACACCTTCATGTGTCACTGCTACCAAATATGATGGAGCCTTTGTTGCTGTCAACAGTGAAGAGTGTGCCAAAATAAGCTGGTAACAAAGCTCCTCAATATCCCTTTCCTTGTCTTTAGCGAACTTAAAAGAAAGGTCCCTATCCATGAACAACTGTAAGTAATCATATTTCATCTTCTCCAGTGCTTCTTTGATGATGCACAATTGGGTACTAGTGACTCCATCTGCAATCCCCTTTGCCTCTCCTCCATTTGGGTTCTCCACATAAGGTCTTCAATAAATTTATGAGCACCATCTGTCCTTGTTAACACTTTTACAATTTGTTCCTCTGCGACCAATAGTCGATTCTCCAATCATGCAATGTTATTTCATCAACATGGCATGGGTTTTGTACAAGGGATCAATTAACTCATTAGATGATGCCATGTAATGTGGAATACCTTCCTCTTGCAAGTTTTATGATCTTCTCTCATTTCCTAAATCAACCCCTTTACATAGCTCCACACCTTTGTCATACTCGGGTACAATCATACCTACATCATCATACATTTCATAAATAGGATGAGGTGCTGAATCCATATCATAGTTAGGTGATAGCATGTTTGATCCTCCCTCATCATAAGCATCATACATAGGGAGAGATGTTGAATCCTCAACATTGATTGATTGGAATATCATCCCATAGTCATCAAAAGCAGGACAAGATGTCACATCCTCACCATACTTTGGTGTTACCACACTTGTATCATCACCACTACTAAGGTATGAAATTGAGTCCTCATCATTGGATGATTAGAAAGATGCATCATGTGTTCTATCAACCTGTCCATCATATGTGCTAGTGCCATGGGTCTCATGAGATATCTCTAATGGCGTACTAGATGCTGCTGTCTCACTATTGTACACATTCTCAACATGATTAGATACATGTACTTACAACAAGTCCCTCAATCCTTCATGCTTGTTTTCCTTCATTTTCTGCCTTGTGTTTTTCAAAGAAACCTTGGTTCCAGCTCTAGGCCAGTTCCCTCTCTTCATGGAAAAATAATCCTCTATTGACTTAACAACCTGGATCTCCTCACTGAACGTATAATACTCTTTGAATTAAGTCATGCGCTCTTCATATAGATCCCAAAGCTCATGATACTTTAACCATGGTGTTATTTTCTTTTGATATTCTGCTATGGACTCCTGATTTGTCTGCATCTTTTCTTATCCCCTGAATGCATACACTCACATGATGGAAATATCACCAACTCAGATACCACTGCAATGTCCCCAAATATGCTACGCAAGGATTTTAGTGTTTTACTATGCAAATTATGATGTTGTTGGTGTGGTACCTTTGTTAAACAGTTTATACTCATACATATGTTATGCAAAATATGATATATGCATTTCCACAAATAGTTTTCATGCAATTCATTAAGTAAACCTCCATCAACATATTGCTAATCCAAGTACACAAATAATGTAACTGACAACATTTGGCATCCTTTATTATGAATCGAGACACAAAAACAATAGAAGTCTAATGGTTTCTATAGTAGCTTCAACAACACTAGAAACCCAAACAAAAACCTGGAATGATGCCATGAAATAATGTCAATTTCTCCATGGCTCTCCTATCCCTACACAGATTGCTCCAACACTATTTGATATCCAAACGAGACTCTAATCCCACTGTAATCTTCACAGATGTGACCCCAAATCGTCATGTTGCAAACCCAACTCCTTACAAAGATCCTCATGTGATGAGGCTGGGAAATAAGTCAGGCCTCGCGGGTCCCATGGAGTTCAACCAACGATTCTGCCTCCCAAAACCCCCATGTAGAAATTTTCATTCTTCCAAGGCCCCCGCGAGACAAGGATGGGCGTCTAGTAGGGCCTCATGGGATGATCATCGTCAACATGTGAGGATGCTGCTGCTAAGCCTCCTGAAACCCTCCTGTACTTGAAAAAACTGGGATCGACCTCCTCCGACAAGTTTCATACAATATCCTGCACAAGCCGATATCCCTTCAGTTGAAACCAAACCCCAAATTGAAGCTCCAATGGAAAGCCTGGATGGATTCCCCTATTGACTAGCTAGGGTGGGAATTTCAGCACCGAAACTAAACTGAAATGGTGGAAGGATTTTTCTAAACCCTAACAAAACAATGGCTCCAAGAGCACTTCAAAATGAGAGATCAAATCATAATACCTAAGTGAGTCTCTGCCCCTCCTTTTATTCTTCTTCCATTCCTTCTAGAACTTTCCCCTTTTTGACTAGATCAAATATAACTCCTTTGGAAAAAATCAAATATGACCCTTATCCCCCTTTTACTTTCACTTTAATAGTAAAAGTCACTTTTAATAATGGTTAAGTAACTTATTAATCTAAAGTTACTTTATTTCCTCAATGTCACTTTAAATACATAACATCTCCTAATTAAGTGAAATTAAATAACCCCTTTTGACTCCCTTTTTCTAACAAGACATGAAAGTCATTTCAACTGTAGAACAATGAAATCTTTCTCCCCTTTGCCTCACTTAATGGGACCCATGGCGATCTATGGATGAGATTAATCTTTCCATGTACCGATCGATGAATCTCGTTAATCCTCATGCCTTTATCATTGTTGACACTTTTGAGTCTACACCCCAACTTCACCAACAACTCACTCCTAACGATGATGTGCCTGAGATTAACCGTTTATTTATTGTCAGCGATTCTTCTAATAGATCAATGGTTCACATTTCCTCTCATGTTTTCATTGTCTTCATTGTCTGAAATAATCGTTTCCAACTCTTGGTCCATCCAAGTAATCGTTCTCACGATGACGGTGCCTTCTTGACGAAGGGATGATATATTTTAGCCCACTAAATCAACGGTTGTGATCTCTCACGATTCAAAACTCAGGGTTTCTGTAGTAAAATAGTTTGATCTTGGACTTAGTCATTCAAGGAAATCTTCTAAGTATTTTCCAAGGTCTTTCTAGGTCTTGTTGGTCTTCACCTTACTCAGAAAACTACTAAGGCATTCTTCTCCTACTTTGTATGAAGATTTACATCCTACAACCCTTCTACTTAGACATAGGAGGCTTATACATGGATCAGTTTTTCTTATCCTCGAAAGGGTATTTATTCAGGCTCTTAACCTATTCACAACAAGCATTGAGCCTACTACTTGGCACCCAAACAAGGATTTGATCCTCCAAAATCACTTCGTGTCAAGAGGAGGGTAAAAATCACAAGGTTTATCGACCGAGTTTAGCCTTCCTTATGCCATTATTACGATCAAATTATCATTCCTTTAAGATAATATTGTAGCCATTCATCTCAGTCCACTTGGACAGATCTTACTTAGACCAAAATAATTATGTGTGTGCACAAACATGCTAGAATTACATATTGTATTACACTTGTAAAACATCGCAAGGAATCATCTCATTCATATGATCTCGTTTATTCAAGAAAGTATGTAGAGTAAAACACCATTTATTCTATTCTATCCTTACTTAAGTACACTGACTTGAAATGAAACAATTAATATGTTCATCGAACAACAATACACATCCCTGCATACCAATACATGCATCCAACCATAGACTACAATTCAATTATAGAGGGTATACAAATACTTATCTATTAAAATTGGTGACCAACCGACTGACTGTGGGTGTACGCCTTTCCAACAAACCATAGGCTCAAATGCACTTAGACTCTACACTCTGTCCACCCCCATTCCAAGCCATGATACCACCAGGGAATTCGCTCAGGTCCTCAGGGAGATTGGTATGTGAAGGTCACTGTCTTTCACACCACTCTTGGTAAGGGTTTTCCTCATACCCACCTAGCCCAAGCCTCTCCGAGGTTTATCAGATGCCCTCTCCAGCATCAAGCTTGCAACCTTCTCAGCTCAGATTGGGATCTTGGAATTCTCAGGCCTACCTATATAGTCACGCCTCCAATATTTCTACTTTTGTTTCACTTGCAACATTCTTTTTATACAGGTCTTTCTCTTAGACCAAAATTTTATAGGTTCATCTGCTTCAAAAGCTCAGAATCCAGAGATATTTCAATATGGTTCTCTTGCACCTCTCTTTGTCAAATGTTTCACGAGGTCTCTTCTTTTTCGACCAGAACTTTCCTTTCCAATCTGCCCCCCATTCATGTGTCCCTTTCATGTAATCGCTCGGGAAGGTTCTCGATATGTACCCTCGCTTTATTCTATCAGAAGGAACCTGTGAATGAAAGAAATGGTACTATGTGGTACTTCTGGTTGACAATTTTCTTCTTCCTTAGCCAAATATTCCATACTTCTATTCATTGAGGGTGTTTGGTTGTTCAACTACCATCCCCCTCTGATTAACCGATTTATCTCGAAACCAGGAAAGGGAAACAATTTATTATTTCCAAGTTAAATATCTAAGCAAGGAGATTTGGGTCATATTAGCATAATGAATCCCCTCAATGGTATTCCTGATTCTTTCCTCTTGTGGTATCATGGCCAATACTTTCAGGGATGCACCTCATAGTCAATTGTTGGAATTTTCCATTAATAAATAATACATTAACAATATTTACATGTCACTGCATGGAAATCATTAATTATGATTAATTATATATAATTAGAGGTTTAGAAAGGAGGTATTACACATGGCACCTTTCTTATCCCACTTACTTTTCCCCACGTCTTATGTCTTGCAACTCACAGTTCCCCATTCTACAGAATGACCCTCTTACTTTTGCGACCCACATAATGAAATTTTCCCATACTTAGTCTATTTTTCAATTGTGGATGCTGGAGTCCTCCCCTTCCACCATTTTGATTTCATCATGTCTTGTGTCCCACACCCTCAATCTCGCCTTCACCATAATGTACTTTCCATTCTTATTTTTGCACCTCCATACTTAACCATTTTCCATATTCCACGACATCACCTCACCATTTCCCGGTTGCATTTATTTCCCCTGCTACATCATCTGCCACTTGTGTGAACATAATGTTGTTATTAAAGTGGTGACGATTTCATAAATCCTTTTAATAAATTTAAATCTCGTTATGTTGGACGACAACTTTGAAATAAGATCTATGGTGATTAATCATCATAGCAATATGTGGTAAATTAAATAAAGAAATAATATGCCAATATGTCAAACGTTATATCGATAGTAGTACCACCTATTGGTAAGAATAGAAAGTAGTTTAAATAATGTCAAGTAGGAGAAAATATTTGTATTGTGGAGATACGCTAAATACACTCGGACGTGAATATCAAGAGTTCCAATGGTCGCTAGCTTATAACTACTACAAGGCCCTTCCTCCTGCTGAAAATAAGACAAACTAGGTTTGGACCTCATGGATAGCCTTGGTTGGCTGTGTTCTGGAGGTAACAAATTTCAAAGAACTAGTTCAATGGTGCATAGATAAATTTGATTCAGAGAGGAGAATAATTCAGCTCGAAGGACAATAACCTATTTCTATAGATCCATCAATGTTTACAAGAATGTTATGATTCTTGATTCCCACCATGCAATTCAAGGTTGAAGAAGCCAATGAATTCCTGAAAGAACACATAGGAGGAGGAGAAATCCTCAAGAAATATTTGGTCGATGCTAGAATTAACACCAATGTTTTTAAGATTGAGGTAAGTTCCTTAAAATATCCCTACAAGGAATTTTCCTAGTTGTTTTCTTGCATGATTGGTTTGGAATCCATGACTTCAGTGCCAAGAAATATCATTTATATCCTCCATTTCATTGTGCATTAATATGATCTCATTGATTGGGGTTGCATCATTACAAATGAAATCTCATTTCAATTAGGTGGTCTGAAGAAGACCCGAAAATTTTACATGACATCTTCTCTGATTTTCTCCATAGCTTACTGCCATGTTCTCAAGGACTTGCCAAGGGAAAGAATGGTTGAATTTAAGGTGGAACCAATCTTCTCCTTGTATTCAACCTTATGGAGGCACAAAGCTCAGTATCATTTCTACCCGTTTCACAAAAAAAATATTTCATAATTAAAAAAATTAATCTTCGGCCCTAACACGTCAATACTCTCACTTGAGGCTTCCACCTTTCTCTCACAGAAAGGGGTTTTTGAAACTACAAAATATTTCAACATTATAAGGTTGTTTGGTTTCAAGGAGAAACCATTTCTCCTCCCTTTCTATGTATTAGATAGGCACTTTTTTATAGAGGTATGCAGGAAATACAAAGAAAAAGGCAATTCATCCCATTGCCATGGAAAGTTGGAGAAATTGTTGTAAAACACATCTCCTATTTGGATGAACTTGCAGGTCAAATTAACCAACTCATATTGAATGAAGATGAAAGTGTTCAGGGTTTCGAACCTAATGATTTATTTACTGCACATATGTTTCTTGTATAATATTCTTCTTATTTTACCAAGATTGAATAGTTTAAAGAAGGATAAGAGGATAATTTGAACCTTCTCAAAACTTCAATGAATGAAACTCTTAATGATGTGGATTAATTAGCTATCACTAATGAGTTCTATCAACAATGTTATCACATGATTCGTACTTATGGTAATCCCAACACAAGACTCCCAAATCTTGCGTAACTATGGAAGAACCTACCATTGTCACCTAAGGAATTCCCTCATTTTAGTGATGGAATAGGTCCACCACAAGGGAGGATTCCCTGGTGACCTCAAGGGATAAAATATAAATTTTATTAGCCAAGCCTACCACCCCCTATATTGATCACTGAACGATTGGTCTAGGTTAAGGAAAATAAGAGGTTTTAAGATGATTTGATACCTGCCCATAGAAAGAACGCTTTACAACATATATATATAACAATTTCCAAGATCAAGTATGCAATAAACACCTCTTTTAGACACTAGACAAGTTAGATTGCTATTTATGTTGCAAATTGCAACAATAAATCAGTCTTATAACAACAAAAGATAGTTTGTAACAACAACAAAAACAAGTGCTCATAAATGCCAAATTGACCATGAAAATTAAACATGCAACCAATAAAATACCATCCAATTGTTAGAGGCAATTTCTGAATGAGTTAGGCCACGTTTATATGTGTGTATGCAACAAATTAAAGTGATTTATATGGATGTAGGAAACCTTTTTATAACAACAACAAGAAATCTAGTGAGTTTGCAAGTGTTAGTGTTAGTGTAGTTAGTAGAAAGCTTAATATTTTTGAGAGAGTGAGTTCATCAATAAATTCACCATGAGAATTCTTTAAGACTAATGCCTTTAAGGGTTATTGAGTCTTTCAAATCCAAATAATCTTGGAGGTTGGCCTATGTTGGTGCAATTATTTTCATAATATATTACCAAACATAAATTATCAACCAAGATTCGTAATCAATAGAGTTGATTCACTATATGTGCCGATAACAGATAGGTTCCTATGTCTATTTAGTATAGCTTAGATAAGAAAACCATCAATAACAAAATAGTCTGATTTCAAAGATAACACTCTTCACACAATTCAAAAATTAGAAATAAAAACTTGCAATCATGCACTCAAAAGTTTTTTCTTAGATAATGCCTTGTCCATTTACAAGCTCATGAAGTGGAAACATGGACTTTGAATCTCTTATCTGTAGCTACTATCCTTAACAACAACTAACAAGAAAATATGGGTACACTTCAACAATAGCAAAAGATAAAGCTCATAGTAAAACGCTCAAGCAAACACTCAATTGAAAAGGCTCTTGCTGACATAACATATATGTTCATTATAGGCTTGTGAAAAGAAGAGATGAAATCAGATCTTGTTCCCTGTAGCAATTGAAAATGATAATCAACAATTCATTCTTAAACAAAAAACAATCATAACTCTATTCACTCCAATCAAACCTGTGTAGTACAAAAAATAGTCAATATAATTGAGAGGCTTCATTAAATGGTGCATGAAGGTGAGAGATGAAGTCTGATCTCATTTCCTGTAACAACTCACTTCAAACTTGCAAGAAATTCTTATCTAATTCTGCACACTCTTCAAAATCAATTGATGCATCACAAACATAAATTTAATACAATCTTGCAATTCTGGAAATTACTTCGTTTCTACACAGGAAACATAATTTTTAATGAGATGTTGAATTTGATGGCTTATGTAATGTGAATGATGGACTCCCAACTGTTCCTGTGCTGCCAAAATTTTCAATCAATTCTAATAGTGAAATCAGAAATGAAATCAAAACTACAAGTACAAAAAAATATAAATCTATACTAATAATTTACAATGAGCTTACCAAGATGGATCGGTGGCCCTTGTCGATGCCAACATGGAAGATTTTAGATAAAAAAATGCTAAATTCTAAGAGACACACGGGATCCTTCAATTCAAACTTGCATTGGTCTTCAACAAATGAATTTACAAAAAGAGTTGGTTCAAAAATCCAATTTTCAGCATACTAATTCCTCTCCCTTGGCTTAGAGCCATCACTCAATTTTTATGATTTTTACATTAAAAATTTGGATCTAGACAATCCATCCCAATCAAAACCATTTTCCATCAATGGATGATGCAGGAGCATCATCAACAACAAGCGAGCGGGGCATAAACACCAACGCATTTTGGCACATGATGAATTGTTTGAAATGTTTTGAAGTTTGATACGCCAAACTTAAATGAGACAATTAAGAAAGGGCGTACTTCTTGATTGTAATCAGACCTTGATTGTCCTGCTCTCATCTAAAGGATTAAGAGGCATTTATGTTAATGAATGTAGGTAGCTAGCTTTGAATTCCAGATTAGACAGTTTAGAGCGAGGAGGGAAACAAGATATATACACCCTCATTGTATAGTTGTAAGATTATGATGAGAAGAGAGCATAGGAGAGCAGAAGCAGAGCGTTGTGTAAAGTAAAAACCCATGTACAGAAGTTCTGGATTAATAAAAAGATCTTTAGTTCAGACTCATGGTGTTCAATTGATTTCTGTGTTTGTACATGCTGATTGATATATGCTTGCCACTCTTTGTTATGCATTTACTTTGATGCGTGAATGTATGATTTCATATTTAATGTCTGAAATCTGAAGAGAGGGAGAGTAAGGAATGAGTTTCAATTGTTTCTCTGTCTGAGCAAGAGTTTTCCTGCAAGGAGTGTAGTGAAATTGTCCACAAGGTGTGCATTGACAGAAGTCAAAGTTCATCTCTGCAAGCTCAGGAGGGATAAAATTGTTCTCTTTCTCACAGAAGTGCAAGTTAAGCACAAAAGTCGTGCAAGGAGTGCGCAGGCCGAGTGAAGTCTCAGAGTTATAACCTGAGCGAAATTGTTGAAGGACTGTTGTCCTAGGGAGTGTGCAGAGTCAAAGAGGTTCAAATACTTGGAAGTATTTGAAGAATTTCCATAGGGAGTGCGCACATGAGTCTTTTTGAAGACTCGAGTTGTGGAGAAAGCTAAGAAAGGATAGAGTCTTCGAAGCTGTCGAAGAGAAGATCAAGAGGGCTAGTGCCTTGAAGTGTCGGAAGGAGGCACAACGACGTTGTTTTTCTGGTGGACAAGTTTTGTGAAGGCATACTTGTTCATTTCACAGGAGTGTTAAGGAGGAATTGGACGGTCGGAATTCTCCGTGGAGAATTCACGAAGTTCCAAGAACCGTCAGATCTTACAGAGGAGCAAGAAGGTTACGGTGAGTGTTTTAATAAGTGCAAGCTCAGGAGAAATCGGGCCGTAGGATCTGAGCCAACAGGGGCCATTGGATCACTCACGTAATCTCATTTCGGGGCTTTGTGAGATGGAGAATTGAAACCCTTGGATCAAGATTCGCGAGGTCACGAGGTGCGAAGTTCCGAAATAGCGAAAGAATCTGAGCCGTCTGATTGGAAGGGAACGTGTTGCGAGATCCTCTCTATCAGGGATTCGAACATCGGGGTTCAGAGAAGAGAAGTAATTCAACTACACGAGTGGAAAAGTCATGAGAGAATCACAACCATCCATCAGAGGAGGACAGGTGGTAGAGATCAAGGGATCTCACGAACTCGGAAGTTTGCAGGGTGAGAGCCCAAGAGTTGGGTGCTCCAAGTCGCGAAGTCGTGAAATCGCGAGGAGCGAGGATAACCATTGGATCCAAGTCACAGGAGGACCGTTGGATTAGGAACCTCATCACGTATCATGCATTTGGGGGTTCGAAGGTTGAGAGGAATCACTTTCAACATCAGAAGTCACGAGTAGTGAGAACGAGAGGAGAAAAATCAACATCGCCTCTTGGGGGTTCGTGAAAGAAAGGTTCCAAGGTTCAACCCTTCGACTCACGAAGTGGTGAGTAGAAAGAAGTGCTAGCACTTAGCCTAGCCGGTGGTTGCGTGAGAAAGGTCCTGACAGAGGAAGAGCCATACCCGTATCGACATTTCGGTTATCGCGAGATTTAAAAGGAAGAGTCGGGAGCCTCGACTCACGAAATTGCGATCTTGCGAGTTGCGAAAAGGACCTTGGGTTAGGCCCTTGGTCATAGCGATGTGGTATCTTGGGGAGAAAGGAGCTCGTGCCTAGTGCTATTCGCACAGGGGAGCTTCCCGAAGGACTTGTGGATTGATTTGAAAGGAGATTCTAACAGGGAATCCGAAAGAGACGATCCGACTCGAAGGGGTTAAAGAATGATCCTGTGAGCAGATCTCAGCCCGAGGGTTGATAGGTATGCATCAATGGAGGTCAAGTATAACCAATTAAATAATCAAGAAAATGTATTTCCCACAAATCTGGGCATGATCCTGGAATTTCTAGAAAATTGGCAAAGATTTAGGATGGATTTTTCCCCTGAGTTGGAGATCCTTACGTATGATATCTGGATATTTTGGTTGACACGTCCGCATGAAAACACATTTCTGGACAAAACCCATGTCCCCAAATTTTGAGATTCATCGTCATATGCCTAGAAATCGAGGATAAAATCCAGTACCAGAATGCTGGTACCAAAATCCTGTAGGTAGCTATTTAGTACCGGAATACACACAGTCACAATCATGAGTACCAGATTAGGAACATGAATTGGTACCGGAATAACACAGAGTGTGCAGTACTAGAATAGGTGGAGCTTTGGGTACCAGATCAAAACTACTTAGGAGTCAAATGATTAGGATCATACAAAATCAAACATTTAATCAAATTAACTCAAGAAAATTAAACAAACCATGCTTTAACCATAAGTTACCTCTCTATGCACATGAACAAGGTCATTGAGTGTATTTATGGAGGCAACAATCAATTTTATACTCATAACATAGGTAAAATTGACTCAGATAGAGGATAATATAGGGTAATAGAGGTGTCAATACTGAGACTCAACAACCTACTTGAAACCAAGAGGTATGATATAAACCCTAAGGTGAAGCACATTTGGGCCTTAGGTATTAGATATTGAGGAGAAGGACTTCTAGGGTGTAAGAAAATATGGGCCCTAGAAGTTGTTCCTCCCTTCTTGTATCTTCAACTAGGTCAAAGATCAAAAGTATAGGGATAAAATCCTAAAGTGGTAGCACTTTATAGATTTAGGGTTCTAACCCTACCAAGGACAATTAGCCAATTTTTAGACAAATATCACCTTGTGAGAGGAAGAATCACTTATGTTCCTCTCTTAGGGTTTCACCAAAAAATATTCCTTGAAACAAATAACAATTTCACCATAAACATTAATAGCATGAAAATAAATTGGGAAAATACACTTACTTCATCCAAGAAACTAAGAGAATGTAACCCTAATTGCAGAAATATCCATCCAAAATAAACAATTCCATCCACACGAGACCATTCCAAGCCAAGCGCATGAGAGAGAGAGAGAGCTAGTAACCCTTAGAGGGTGAAAATTTAGAGGTGTTACCCACAAAGGTGAGTGAAAGATGATACTAAAATGAAAATGAGAATAACCTTATTATATGAGTCTAACCTCACATATTTGTCCACATAATTTGTCAACAACATAATACAAGTGGGGATGAGCCCTCATTTGAACTTTACAAATGATAAAACTGCAAAAATAAATCATAATAGCCCACACGTGTGAGACATCAAGGCCTTTTGGGAAAACATGATGCCTCCAAAGGCCATGTGGCATCAATCCAGAGCAAGGTGGGAGAAAGTGATGTCTCTCCTCACACAAATCATGCCATGTGTCATCAATACCCCATGTGTGCATCAAACCCTATCTACGTCATACCCTAGAAGGTGACTTCATCACCATAAAAGGTCAAGCATCCAAGATCCAAGGCCAACGTCTTGGATCTAGGGAGATACATATCACCTCTACATTGTGTTTGACTGTTCTATGCTGCAACACCTCTGATCCTGGTGAAAAATAAGTCCCGGGGTACTCTGCCCATCCTATGGGGCTTCCGACCCATATGTGTGCCATCATGAATTAATTTTCTCCTACCAATCCCATATGTCCATCGTTCAGGGTTATGAGGATGTGAGAGCCAATGTCTTAGGGTGGTGAGCCACTGGATGACCCACTACTCTCCATCACACATGCCAATATAATGAAAATAAAGGAAAAACATCTTGGGTACAAGCCCAAGACGTCACTTAAAGAGCCATGTCAGGGCCATCCAAAACAAACCAAAGCTTAAAACATGGTGAAATAAAGTTCATAAGAAACATTAGTCGTTAAAACATGAAAAACAAGCTACAAATTAAGATATATTCCATGTAAGAAAATTCACCTCAATATCCCCTTCAAGCATCACACCAGCCCAGGACCCCATGTGAGTTACCAAGTTTAAGTATGGGAGGGCCTTCATCCAACCCTATTAGGTGTGCCACCTAGACATGAAATAAAATGACCCAGGTAGAGGGATAGGTCCCTAGAGTGAGAAGGGAAAGTAAAAACCCTTTAAGAGTAAGTTTGAAAGTGATATGATTTAGGGCTTACTTCATGGCTAAAGGTGTCATTGAATGAATTTATATGAGTGCCTTTTTGGAGGGTACCCCATATTTACGTGTTATTTTTTTCAATCCCCCTTTTTTCCTTTTTCTAAGTTCCGCTTTATTATATTTGCAAGTCTTCATTGTAAGGTTTCAAGCCATTAACATTGCATTGTTTTTGGATCGGGGTGACCACTGAAAGAGTAGAGCTCAAATTTGTACCATATTTTGTTGGTCCTCTTTTCTATCATTCCTTTTTTTCTTTAGCATCATTTTATTATTCTTTTCATAGAAGCTGTGAAACAACCTCTGGGCCTTTAGCCCCTCTTCTTATGAGAGAATGGACCGTGAACCATTGCCAAATTTTAGTACACTATGAGAGGATCCAGAATGGAAAGTGTTAAGTATGGAGGGGAACAAAATGTTACCCTTGACAACCCCCCCCCTAGTAGTACCCCTTTTCCTTGGGCGGTGACAACGCGGGACTAGGGCACACAAGCTGACTACCAAGGTGAAACAAGGAAAATGACACATTTTCCCAAACCAATTATCCATTATCAAACTTCAACCAAATATCCTCATCCACATGCTCGAAAAATTAATCACAACACATTGCATGAAATAAGGAAGAACATACCTCATCGTGACAATAGATTACCATATCCCATAGTTTGGGTTTCTTGAATATGGTGAGAATTGGTTGACTTGTAGCTGTAAAGGTTAATGAGGGGGGTTGTTGGGATTCCATTTGTGGACATGTTGATCATCATCATGCTCAAGATCATGTTATCCATTGTGGGCCATGAGATATGATCTCCTCCAGTTATCCCTAGGAATTAGGGGGTAACAAGCAACAAGGTAGAGAAGTAACAAATCAAAACCCTAATTCCATGACCATGTCTCAAAGAAGTACCCTAGCAAGAAAAAAACCAAGAATCAGTGGTTTGGAAACAAGGAAAACAACTGCTAGAAATTCAGATGATGACGGTGACAAGGAACCAACAAAGAAAATTATTGAAAAATCCCATACTGTACATACCTCTGCTAAAAGAAAAAGAGATACCCATAAAACGAGATTGGAAATACCAGAAATTCAAGAAATTCCCCAGGCAATGGACGTAGATGAGATTATTGAAGAACTTGGCTGGTCAGAATAGAAACCGCTGGAAACCTAAGAAATTCATGAAGCTCTAGTCACCAAGGAACTGAAAATATTTGAAGAGGATTCTGCAACATTGCACCACATGAACTATAATAGAAACTCTAATTTTTTTTTTATTGAAAAAGTAAACATGAAAAATAAGAAAATGTTTGAGAAATGGAAATTGGAAATTTATTTACATGGGGTTGCACCTTCAAAGATTGTACAATTTCATGAAGCAACCAGAGAAGAACTGAAGGAATATATTGGTTTCATATAAAAGGAAATTTTAAGTTCAAAGGAAAAAATAAAGGAATTGGAGGCATCTCTAATTCCAAGACCATTGTTTGCTGAGCCATTAAACAAAGTTCAACCAACACTTACCTTAGAGGATATTCGAGAAATCAACAACAAGTGGAAAGGTTTGTCTAGTTTGTTGTTAACAATAAGAAAGTACATTAGAGATGGGATACACAAAATAATAGATTTGATCAAATAAATATGGGATATTTCACAAAGTTCCACCAAATTTGCAATGAGCATTGCACATTACAAAGAATATCTCCAAAAAGATTTAGAAAATGATGAATGTTTTTATAAAGACCCGTGGGAACATTTTTAGCTAAAGTTTCAAGTTTAAGTGATATCCACATAAGAGAACAAAACCTTCCTTCTAACATCAATATGAAACAAATTAATGAATGTTGTTTGAAAATAATAAAGTGTTTAAGAGAAATGATAAATGAACTAGATGTTGTGAAGAATTAAAGAGGTGACCTTTTTTTTAAACTTGTTGATCTCACGAAAGAACTCGAAAACCAGAATTTGTTAATGGACACAATGATTTTATCTAAAGAGCAATTACTAGAACAACTTGATGTATTAAAAGTTGCATGGTCGAGTGAGTTCACTAACTCAATATAATTCTCCAAAGAAGAAATTAAAAGGTGGCCAGTAAGATATATCAATAGAAATGATGAGGTAGATGACACATTGCACCAATTAGGTATGGGAATTAGAGATATGGAGAGTGATTTATTATAAATAAAGACTAAACATGAGATCATGGTGCCCCCCATGAGGGAATACATAGAAGAGTGGCTAAGAAAATCCTTAATCAAAATCACCGAAACAAATCAACAAGAAGCGGTTATGACAATTATCCAACCTCGAACACAACAACCATCTACAAAAGAGGCACCAACGAGCAAGTGAAAGGTTCATAAGAATTTCCATCACAATGATTCAAGTAGCGACCCTATTCTTTTTCTCATTGTCTTTCCTCTATAGTAATTTGTCATATTGCCTTCCATTGAATCCCGGTAATATGTGAAACCATGGATGATCCTTGACTATTTTTCTTGTGTCTTCCAGGTATTTTCATTTCATAGTCCGCAGGAGCCCCATCCCCTTCCTCTTTGAAGGACAAACAAAATTTGTTATTTGTATTTCAAGACATTACTCTTTTATCTAAAAGACACATATTATTTTTTGAGGTTCCGAGAGAACTAATTTGGGACATAACATTATTGTAATCTCAAAGAGTTTGATTTAAGCATGATATTTAAAATGTATGTCTATCAGAATCTTATTTTTTCCTAATGAAATGATCATTTAAAGTTCTTTTCCATCTACGGTCCATACTTTCTTATTTCTCTTCATTGAAAATTGTGTTATGTTTTGATGAATGTTGTGATGTAAATGTTATCTTATTTCAACGTACAATCTTTTGGTTTATGATCCTATAACATATTGTAAATATATTTACATTTTATAAGATACCTCGTCCTTTCTTAGGTATTATTTGCATGTGAATATTTATTTCAAAATAATCCTGGTTCTTCTCATGCATTGTTTATATTCTTGCATGTTATTTGGAAATAAAGGATTACCACCTCTTTAAAATGAAGGGAGATTTTATCCTCATGAGGTTGACTCAAATACTGTAAAACAGTCTTTAATATCAACATTTTTGGTGACCATACTAGGGAGAACAAAAGGTTTGTTTTTCAGACCAAACTTTTAATGACTAAACCAAAACCAAACCAACCTTAGCTACGGGTGGGACTTAGAAATAAAGGAAATATTTTGAATCAACTATATGTTTTGGTGTTAAAAACAACCAAGATTCATGCTGAAATCAAAATATCTTGAGAAACCCTTGCTCAAGAAGAAGAAAGAGAAATATCCTTGAGACAAGGAAGACAATTGTGAATCCAAGTAAAATTGGAACCTTATAAAGGTCCACTAACAAGAATTAAAAGTAAGAAAATTCTTGATTAAAGTTTGAAATAAAAAATAAGTGAGACCCTAACCATGGGAGATCAACAAGAACTAAGAAATACAATTCCCAATAAAGAAAGGGAAGAAAATAATAGACAAAGAATTCCAAGAAGAAGGGATAGACCCAACCCACTTAATTTGTGTGGAGAACAACATATATTTCCAAGCCTACCTCAAGGAGTCTTGCCTGTATTCTCAGGTGATGGTATACTGGACCCAAGAAGACATATGGATCAATTTTTAAGCATATGTGACATTCACCTGATTGAACATGATGATGTAATGGTCAGAGTCTTCCTGCAAACCCTCATAGGCATATCTTATGAGTGTTCTCTTTCCCTAATAGATAGATCAATTGGATCATTTGATGAATTAGAAAACATGTTCAAGACCATACATGTACATATTATTGCATACCTTACTCTCCTTACTCAAATTCATCTAAAAAAGGGAGAAATAATCATGGATTTCAATTTACGATTCTTTAATACTCTAAATCAAATCCCAGTATAACAACTGTTGAAATAATGTAACTGCGAAGAGCATTCTTATTATTATTTTTTTATTGGATTAAATCCCCATTGAGGATTAATCATGTCATTATTATTATTATTGTTATTGGATTAATCCCCATTGAGGATTAATCATGTCGATAATTGTATAAGGACCAAATCTCCTTTTGTGGATTGGTCATCGGACAATTACAAAGTGTTGAATAAGAAGTCGGCCCCAAAAGTTATAATGGAAGCCCCAGAATTAATTAAAGGTGGGTTTACCCACCCAGAGTGAGAGGTTGGCCCTGCCAGATGGTGACTCTTCACACGTGCCAGATTGATATAAATAAGAGGCTAGCGCCTCACTTCTTAGACACACTTCACTTGCTCATTATCTT
>ML786265.1:173194-189428 GCA_009831015.1 Picea engelmannii | reverse complement strand
CTCTTGAACATTGTATAAGCCATTTATGATAAGGAAGTTTTTGCTGGGTTTTCTTCCCCTAGAGGGTTTCCCAGGATAAATGTTGTGTCTCTTGTGAATTTGTATTTCTCAGTGATCTTGTTCTTATTATGCTCTTATCTAATGAAATGCAAAGAGCTATAATAATGGCATAAACATTAACAACAATGACCCAATGATCCTGTCATATTTGTTTGTTATAAGAATGCAATTCCTGCAAATGTAAACTATGAAATCAGGCTTCGCAAATAAATTATCTATATGGAGCCATCTAGAAGACGATAAATATGGAAGAATACATGATAGAGACCAATGTTGATCCTGAAATCATCCTTGGAAAAGTACAAAGGAAAATGACTAGTTTTTCCATGTCACCTCAAGGACCATATACTTCAAGAAGTTATTAGAATATAGGAATTGGTGGAGGAATTCTCCAAGGTGTTCCCCCTAATGTCATAAACAATCTTGGAGCTGCCCAAGAAAAAAGACAAAACATAGAAATGGCTTAGATGAGTAGGACAATTAGACAAATGCAGAATGATACCACTAGACTCAGGAGAGAAGATAATATTGTTCCACCTAATCTAAACATGAGAGCTCCACTACAAGATCAGAGAACAAGAAATGAAATATTTTAAGAACATAGACTGAGAGCACCTAGAGTTCCAAATCCAAATGCTGTTGTGCTAGAATAAATTGTAGAAGATGAGAATTTTCAAGATTTTGATCAATAAATTGATGCTAACCAAAATCAAGTTTTGGAATAACTAAAAATGGATGAATGATCATTGTCTTTCTATATTTTTTATGAACAAGAAGATCCATATTTTTCACAAGATAATGTTGTCCAAACTAGGATACAAGCAAATAAATTCAAGACTAAGGAACAAACTGAAAAAAGAAAAGAGAAAATACAATATTCCAGAAACAAAAAAAAAAAACAACAACAAATATTTGTTAACCAAATGAAGAATCCACTGCAAATGAATTACAATATGGTTGATGAACTATCCAAGATCATAATTACCTTACCATTCATGGAGGTGGTTAAGATACCTCAACAAAGAGAAAATATTTTAAAGATATTGGATGAAACAAATTCAAGAATAGAAGTAGCTCATATGAATATAAGGAAACAAAAAAATGTGTCATCAGTAAGACCAAGGGGTAAAGTCCCACCATTTTACATATCCATAGAAAATCACAATTTCACATTACATAGTTTCTTGGTTGATAGTGGGTCCACTAACAACATCATTCCACTATCAGTGATGGAAGCACTTGGAATGGAATGCACGAGGTATTATGAAACCGACAAGAGAATATATGCCATAGATTCAAGAAAAAGTCCCTGCCTGTGGTGAAATAAAATATTTTTGTGTATGAATAATAGCATCCCCTCATATCACCACAATTTTCACTATTATAGTTGTTGATTTTCCTCCAACATATGGCATTGTGTTGGGAAGATATTGGTGTTGATTAATTGGAGGATATATCATGAATGATGGAAGTGGCATGATGCTTCCCAATAAAAACGAGACTATGATCAGAGTTCCACGAGAGCATAGAAATCCCATATCATTTAAGAAAAATGAAAATGAAGTAATGAAAAATTATGTCGATGATGGAATTGGAAATTTGGTCGTTTTTAGTAATGTACAAATACATCTACCTAAGCATAAAGAAGAAAAATCTCTCCAAGGGTTTTGGAAATTTTCGTTTGATGGGGCCTGCTCCAAATATGGAAATGGAGCTGGTATTATTTTCAAAAGTCCTCAATATGGTATCTGTTCACATGCTATCATATTGAAATTCCTATGTAGCAATAATGAAGTAAAGTACGAGGCATTAATTCAAGGGATGATTCTTTCCCTTTAGATGAAAGTTGAAAATATGATAGTCACTAGTGATTTAGAGTTGGTTATCAACCATATCAGGAAGAAGTACAAAATAAAGAAAGAAAAATGAAAGCGTTATTCAAGAAGAGTTTGTGAACTCATGGATTCTTTTAGTTCTTTCAATATCTCTTTCATTCCTAGAGAAAATAATCAAAATGAATATTCGTTGGCAGTATCTGCATCTATTTTTAATACAAAATATGCTCAGGGTTAGATCATTTTTCATGTAAATACAATCTTCCGGCCTTCAATACATGATAATTGAGAATATTTTCAAGTCTTTGAAAATGATGAGCATATTTTAAGCTTCTTCATTGATAATGACTCAATTATATTGAATGATTCAGAAGGAAGTTCAGGATCAAAATATTAAACTTACTCCCAAGAAATGTTTAAGTTTGGAATCCATTTTTACAAGATATGAATAAAAAAATATTCCAGATCTAAGAGAAGAACCATCTATCAACAAATTTCAAGAGACACAAAAGATCAACATTGGTACTTTTGATTTTTCAAAATACATAAACTTGGATACGATTTGCACTACTGAAGAAATTGATCAATACACCCAACTTTTCAAATAATTTTAGGACATTTTTTCTTGGAGTTATGATGATTTAAAGGAATATGAAAATTCTATATTTCAACTTATCATACCACTCATAGAGGGATGAAAACATTTCAAGCAAAAATTAAGAATCATAAATCCTAATATAAATCCCCTAGTGAAGATAGAACTGGAAAAATTAAAAAAGGCAGGTACAATTTTTTCTATTAGACATTCATAATGGCTTTCAAATATCGTGGTGGTAAGAAATAAGAATAGGGAAATATTCCTTTGTGTTGATTTCAGAGACCTCAATCGAGTAAGCATTAAATATAACTACCCACTCCCTAATATGGAAATGTTGTTGCAACAGGTCACTGGTTCCACACTGATGTCCATGTTGGATGGATTTTCAGGATATAATCAAGTACTTGTAGCTGAAAAAGATATACCAAAAACAACATTCATAACACCATGGGGAACATATACTTATGTTAGAATTCCATTTGGAATGAAGAATGCAGGTGAAACATTCCAGAGAGAAATGGAACACACTTTCAAAGATTTCATTGGAAAGTTTATGGCATATTACCAATATGACTAACAATTTATTCAAAATTAAGAGAAAGACATATCAAACACCTCAGATAGATATTTGAAAGGTGTAGAATGTATGGAATATCCTTGAATCCCAGAAAGTGTTTTATTTTTTTTATTTTTTTTTCCATATCAAAAGGAAATCTTATAGGCCATGTTGTGAGCAAAGGAGTATACATCGATCCGAAAAGAGTCAGTGCAATAAATGACCTGAACCCTCCCACATCAAGAAAATGATTACAATATTTATTTGGAAATATAAACTTCGTTTGACTCTTTGTCCCAGATTATGCTACAATTTTCAAACCAATAAATAAACTGTTGAAAAAAGATCAAAAATTTGAATGGACACTAGATATTCAAAAGGATTTCACAGAAATCAAACATGCCATCACTACTGCCTCTGTTCTTGTCAGCCCTAATTTTGATAAAGAATTCATTTTGTACTCATTTTCTTTAGAAGAAGCTATTGCCTCCATTCTTACTTAGAAAAACCAAAAACTTAAAGAGCTCCTAATTGATTTCATGAGTAAAACCTTTCATGATTATGAACTAAACTACACAATAATTGAAAACCAAGCTCTTTCCTTGGTAAAATTAATTACTCATTCAGGACTTACATTCTACCAACCCACATCATTGCTTATGTTACACATTCACCAATAAATATGTTACTCAATCAACAACTCAGAGAAGGTAGATGGGTGGACTGGTTATCAAAGCTTCAAGAATATGATCTAGAAATTAAACCTTTAAAATCTATATAGGGGCAAGAATTATGTAAATTCATGACTAGAATTGAAGTTGTTAACATTTATCCTCCCAATGGGTTTTATCTTGTGATACATGGTACAAGTTTAGCAAAATCATAATGGTATAAGGACATAATTTTCTATCTGAAATTTGGTCAATTCCCTCCTGAAATGTCTTCTAAAGAAAGAAGAACATTGAAAATGAAGAAAAATCAATATGTTCTAGTCTCAGGTGTATTGTTCTGAAGAAACTTTGATGGCCTTCTATTAATATGCTTAGATTATCTAAATTCCATAGAAATACTTCAAGAATGTCATAGTGGTGTTTGTGGTGGGAATTTTTTTCCAGTTGTGAAAACTCACAAAATCATTCGAGATGGTTATTATTGGCCAACTATGTTAAAATATGATTACAAGTTTGTTCGAAAATTTACTCCATGTCAAATTTTTTTAGGAAAAATGAAAAGAGATGCAATGCCATTACAATCTACAATGTAAAGAAACCATTCACACAATGTGGCTTACATGTGATTGGTCTAATAAATCCTAAGTCTAGAAAAGGGCATTCTTATATTATCATTGAAACCGATTAATTTACCAAGTGGCAAGAAGTTGTAGCTTTATGAAATGAAAATTCATAATAGTTGATTCATTTTATAAAAGAAAATATCCTGTCAAGATTTGGTGTACCAGAAAAATTCATAAAAGATAATGGCTCAATCTTCATTGGATCAAAATTTACAAATTTATGTGGAGAATATGGAATAGTCTTGGGGAAATCATCCAACTATTATCCACAAGGAAACGGTTTGGAAGATTTAACAAATAAGACATTAATCTAAATCATCAAGAAGACAATTGACGCCAACCATAAGAATTGGCAGAACAAGTTGATAGATGCGGGAGTCCCAACACTTAGTTATTTTTCAAGTTATGCTGGAGTCCCGTTATGGGAATCCAACATGTTGTAGACCCACAACTCCCTATATCCTATATTCCACAGTTGCGTAGCATTCGAAACGACCCATCTATCTCCGTGTCCTCCAAAATGCACCTTCTACCTTTTTCGTACTTATTTGTTTTCTTGGAATGTGGATGCGGGATACCCAACTTATCCCACTTACTTTTTCCCATGTCTCAAGTTCTGCAACCCACAATCCTACGTTCTATAGAATGACCCTCTTACTTTCGCGACCTGCATAATGAACTTTTCCCATACTTAGTATATTTTTCAATTGCAGACGTGGGAGTCCTCCCCTTCAACCATTTTCTCTTCATCATGTCTCGTGTCCCACACTCACAATCCTTCCTTCACCATAATTCACTTTCCATTCCTCTTTTTTCACCTCCATACTTAACCATTTTCCATCTTCCATGACATCACATACACCATTGCCCAGTTGCATTTATTTCCCCTACCACATCATCTGCCACTTGTGTGAACATAATGTTGTTATTAAAGTGGAAAATATTTCATAAAGCCTTGCAATAAATTCAAATATCATCATGCATGCCGTCAACTTTGAAATAAGAGCTACGATGATTAGACAAATACATGTTAAATTAAATAAAGAACTAGTATGCCAAACTATAAATTGTTATATAAACAATAGCACCACCTATTGGTAAGAATAGAAAGCAATGTAAATAATGTCAAGTAGGAGAAAAGAGTTGTATTGTGGAGATACACTAAATACACTCGGATGTGAAGATCAAGAGTTCCAACGGTCATGAGCTTACAACTACTGCAAGGCCCTTCCTCCTACTGAAAATAAGACAAACTAGGTCCGGACCTCAGGGATAGCCTTGGCTAGTTGTGTTCCAGAGCTAACATATTTCAAAGAACTAGTTTAATGGTGCACAAATAAATTTGATTAAGAGAGGAGAATATTTCAGCTCCAAGGACAACAACCTATTTATCTATTTCCTTGAGTGTTTACAATAATTTTATGACTCTCTATTCCCACCATGCAATTCAAGAGTGAAGAAGCTAGAGAATTCCTTAAAGAACATAGAATAGGAGGAGAACTCCTCGAGAAATATTTGGTCGACCCTAGAACTAAAACCAGTTCTTCTAAGATTGAGGTAAGTTCCTTAAAATATCCCTACAAGGATTTTTCCTGGTTTTTTGCTCTCATGATTGGTTTGGAATCCACAACCTATGTGCATAGAAATATAATTTATATTCTCCATTTAAATGTGCATGAATATTCCCTCATTGATTGGGGTCACATCATTTCAAATGAAATCTCATTTCAACTAGGTGGTCTGAAGAAGTATTGAAAATTTTACATGATGTGTTATATGATTTTATCCATAACTTACTGCCATGTTTTTGAGGAATTACCGAGGGAAAGAAATGTCGAATTTAATGTGGAAAAAATATTCTCTTGGTATCCATCCTTATAGAGGCACGAAGCTCAACATCATTTCTACCTGGTTCACAACAATTTTATTTCAGATTTAAAAAAAATATATTCTTTGGCTCTAACACGTCAAGACTGTCACTTGTGGCTTCCACCTTTCTCTCATAGAAAGGGGTTTTTGAAACTACAAAAGATTTCAACATTATAAGGTTGTTTGGTTTCAAGGATAAATCCTTCCTCCTCCCTTTCTATGTATCAAACATACACTTTGTTATAAAGGTATGCAAGCAATATAAAGACTGGGATCATTTCTTTGATGAGAAAAGAAAAAGGAAATTCATCCCGTTTCCATGGGAAGTTGGAGAAAGTGTTGTAAAAATCCCATTTGGACAAACTTGCAGGTCAAATTGACCAACTCAGCTTGAATGAGGATGAATGCGTCGAGGGTTTCAACCCTAATGATTTATTTACTGCACATATGTCCCTTGCAGGATATTATTCTTATTTTACCAATATTGAATAGTTTAAATAAGGAGGAGGGGATAATTTGAACCTTCCCGAGACCCCAGTGAATGAAATTCTTAATGATGTGGAGGAATTAGCTAGCAATACTGAGTACTATCAACAACAAGCCATATAAGTAACAAATAAAAACCCCAATTCCTTGACCATGTCTCAAATAAGTACCCCAACAAGAACAAAACCAAGAAGCAATGGTTTGGAAACAAGGAAAACAACTGCCAGAAATTTAGATGATGGTGATGACAAGGACCCAACAAAGAAAAATATTAAAAAATTCTATAATGTACATACCTCTACTAAAGGAAAAAGAGATACCCATAAAATGGGACTGGAAATACTAGAAATTCAAGAAAGTCCTTGGGAAATGTATGTAGATGAGATTATTGAAGAACCTAGTTGGTTTGAACAATGACTACTAGAAATCCAAGAAATTGCCGAAGCTTTGGTCACCCAGGAACCAAAAATATTTGAAGAGGAGTCTGCGACATTACTCCATGCGGCCTATAATAGAAACTCTAAAAAATTGTTAATTGAAAAAGTAAACATGAAAAATAAGAAAACGTCTGAGAAATGGAAATAAAAAAGTGATTTTCATGGGGTTTCACCTTCGAAGATTGTACAATTTCATGAAGAAACCAGAGAAGCACTGAAGGAATATGTCAGTATCATAGAAAAGGAAAATATAATTTTAAAGGAAAAAATAAAGGAATTGGAGGCATCTCTAATTCCAAGACCATTGTTTTCTAAGCCATTAAACATAGTTCAACCAACACTTACTTTAGAGGATATTCCAGAAAGTGACAACAAGTGGAAAGGTTCAACTAGTTTGTTTTTAGCAATAAGAAAGTACGTTGGAGATGGGATACAAAAAATAATATATTTTATCCAAGAAATATGGGAGCTTGCACATAGATCCACCAATTTTGCAACAAGGATTTCACATTTCAAAGAATATCTCCAAAAATATATGGAAAACAATGAAGGTTTTTACAAAGACAACTTGGGAACATTTTCAGCTAAAGTTTCAAGTTTAAGTGATATCCATAGAAGATAACAAAACCTTCCTTCTAACATTCAGATGAAGCAAATTAATGGATGTTGGTTGAAAATAATAAAGTGTTTAAGAGAAATGATAACTGAACTAGATGATGTGAAGAATAAAAGAGGTGACCTTTTCTTTAAACTTGTTGATATCATGAAAGAAATCGATGACCCAAATTTGTTAATGGACACAATACTTTTATCTAAAGAGAAATTACTAGAACAACTTGATGTATTAAAATTTGCATGGGCGAGTGAGTTCACTGACTCAATAGTATTCTCCAAGGAAGAAATTCAAAGGTGGCTAGTCAGATGTATCAACATAAATGATGAGGTAGATGAAACATTGCACCAATTAGGTATGTACCTAAGAGATATGGAGAACAAGTTGTTCAAAATAAATACTAAACATGAGATCACGGTCGCCCCCATGAGGGAATACATAGAAGAGTGGCTAAGAAAATCCCTAATCAAAATCATCGAAATAGATAAGAAAGAAGTGGTTACGACAATTATCTGACCTCCAACACAACAACCATATACAAAAGAGGCACTAGAAATAAAGTGAAAGGTTCATAAGAATTTCCATCATAGTGAGTCAAGTAGCGACCCTATTCTCTTTCTCGTTATCTTTCCTCTATAATCATTTGTCATATTGCCTTCCATTTCCAAGTAATATGTGAAACCAAGGCTGATCCTTGACTGTTTTTCCTGTGTCTTCCAGGTATTTTCATTTCATGGTCCATGGGAGCCCCATATCAATCATCTTTGAAGGACATACACAATATTTTATTTTTGTTTCAAGACATTACTCTTTTATTTAAAAGACATATTATTTTTTGAGGTTCCCAGAGAACTAATTTAGGACATAACATTATTGTAATCTTAAAGACTTTTATTTAAGCATGAGATTTCAAATGTATGTTTATGATAATATTATTTGTGCCTAATGAAATGATCATTTAAATTTCTCTGCTATATGCAGTCCATACTTTCTTATTTCCCTTCCTTGAATATTGTGTTCTATTTCGATTAATATTGTGATGGAAATGTCATCTTATTTTGCTATACACTCTTTTGGTTTGTGATAATGTAACATATTATAAATATTTACTTTTTATAAGATACTTGGTATTTTCTCAGGTATTCTTTGCATGTGAATATTTATTTCAAAATAATCTTGGTCCTTCTTAGGGATTGTTTATATTATTGTATGTTATTTGGAAATAAAGGAGTACTACCTCTTTAAAAACGCAAGGGGATTTTATCCTTGTGAGGTTGACTCAAAGACCATAAAATGATATTTAATATCAACACCTTGACATACCACATTTCTTACAGAATTCCTTGAATTCATTCCCATAGAATTCTCCACCATTATCCATCCTCAACACCTTAAGTTTCTTCTTTGTCTGATTTTCCATAAGAGCCTTAAACTCTTTAAATTTTTCAAAGACTTCAGATTTCTTCCTGAGGAAATAAATACATGTATTCCTTGAGAAGTCACCTATAAATGAGACATAGTACATAGATTTACCTAGTGATGGAATCGTCATAGGTCCAAGCACATCACTATGCACCAACTATAAAATTCCCCTTGCCCTCGTAGTATCATAGTATAATCTTACCCGATTTTTCTTTCCATACACGAATTGTTCACATAAATCAAGATCCAAAGAGAAATTTGACATACCTTAAACCATACCTTTACCATTTAGTTCTCAAAGCCTCTTCTCTTCGATATGCCCCAATCTTTTATTCCACAACATAGTATTTTCTCTAGAGACTGCATGAGTTTTTCCTTCTTCAACTCCAATTTTAGGAACATTGGAACTATTGCACATGCCGCTAATAATGCTTCCCAACAACTTATACAAATTTCCAATACAAATTCCCCTTAGAAACACCATTTCTCCTCCAACCATCCTGTAGGTTTCCTTTTCAAACATTATTTTTACACATGCATAATCCATCTTGCTTAAAAAAATCATATTCTTGGCCAATCCTAGGATGTGAAAAACAACAGGGAGTTTTCTAATCCTACCATCCATGACCTTCAACTTGAATTTTCCTCGTCCTACAATTTTTGTTGTCGAGTCATCTCCTAGAAAAAAATCACCCCCATCATACCTTTCATACTTGCAAAACCACTCCTTGTGAGGAGTCATATGAAAGGATGCACCTGAGTCGACCAACCATGCCTCATGATCTGCATGTGTATTTGAAGAATCCAAGCACATGTCCCCTCCTTCATATGTGGAGAATTTTGCTTCTATATAAGGGGCATCATCATATCCCTTCCCTTGCTAAACACTTTTGGATCCATTGTTTCTTGTAATTCCCTTCCTTTCCACATCTCCAACATACCTTTATATATTTTCCTGGAGATTTAGATCTTCCTCTAGATTTAGATCTCCCTCTTTAGGACTTATTTTTATTTATTTCCTGGGAGAGTCCTCTTCCAAATAAGGCATCTATGCTATGGATTTCCATGTTTTTCCGCATCATCTCCTCCAACAACAAGGATGAGACCACATAATTGAAACTTAAAGTAGTTTAATTCTTCCTATGTCCACAACTAGACTATCCCACGAGTTTGGAAAGAGAACAATAAGGTAATACACTTGTCTTCATCATAAATATTAATATCAACAGACACTAATTAACTTACCACAATATTGAAGGCATTTATATGCTCTATTACCGAGTCTCCATCTTTCATCCTCAGGTTATACAACTTCTTATTTAGGATTTTTTTTTTTACCAAAGACTTAGACCGTTACAAATCCCATAACTTATTCCATAATGCCTTGGTTGTAGCTTCCCTTGACACATTTGGAAATACTTAATCTAAGAGACACAACTAGATTGTGCTCTTTTCCTTCCGATCCAACTTTGTCTAGTCTTCTATTGACATTCATGTAGGTGAAGTCCCCAGATCTACAATGACCTGTTGATATTTGCCTACCAAAATATCTTCCATCTTGAGCTTCCACAACTCAAAAATTGCCAATTAAATTTTTCGATATCTATTTTGGAACTACAGGCCATTTCTTTTCACTACAAGAATCGATACTGTAGAGCTCCCACTGTAACAAGATTTATCACAGATTAGGTCCAAAATCTTAGCCACAAAGACATCCCCTTGAAGCCAATAACTGCTCTGATACCAAATGTAAGTTTTAAACCTCTTACATTAATGCATTGCACACACAGATTCTTGGCACATAAAATAAAACAATTGAAATCACACATATACACAAATATTTACCCTAAGAAACCAACCGAGAAATCCAACAACCTATTTTAGAGCTGCACCTTTGATTCTATTCATAATCTCAACTTCATTGTTTACAATACAATATATAAGATCCAATGGCATCCAAGAAAACCCCAATCCATTGATCAATATTAGATAAAAACCTTAATTACTTAACTAGAATTAGAAAACCATGGGCTGAAATATCATGCACCACTAAACCGCCAAAGGCAAAACCCCCCACCAAAGGCGAAATATTTCCCAAAAAATAGGAAAACAAACCCCCTATTTTTTTTTTTCAGGGTTCCACCCCCGAAACCCCTAATAGGGGGATCCACAATCATGCAAATAATATAACACATCCCCAACAATTGAATGCCAAGAAAATATGAGATGGTGTTAGGTAATTAAGAATATTACATTGTATCTAGTTGATTTGAAGGTTATTGTATCAGATTCATTGTGATGATTTGTCTTAACATTTTACTTTACATAATATATGATAAATATTAATCTTTATTAGATGGTTTTGACAAAATGTTAATAATGATTAATGTTGCAAGTTGATATAGTCATAATCATTTCAGTTTATTGTTGGGGTCTTTGCAATTAGATACTAAACTCAATTTTAGCATCCATTTATTGATGTTTGGTTAGAGTTGATATATTAGCTTACTAAGCGTCATTATTTTGTATTTTTAATGTTCACGTAATGTATTTCCAAAACAATTCTATCAAATACTTCCCCTCATTTCGAGTATGGTACCTAGGTTAAACCAAATTCTGTAAAACCTTGATGCTTTGTCATATCACTTACCAAAATAGTACTTGGTTGGGAAGGATAAAACTCCATCACAGAACCACTCGAAGTAAACCTAATTGAATATCATTTTTAATTTCTAATGTTCAAAATACAAGGTAATAAATAATTATTTTTCAATCATTTATAAATCGAACCTATAATTAAAGTATTATGATTTCTGATTTCATATGGAAGAGAGGATGATCATGTGTTGCAAAGTGATGTAGGGTTTCTGTAGAGTTTAGTGCACCAGAGACCAGGATTTGAAGAGACATGTAAACTCAAGTACCCTTGGAATTGAAGACACTGTCTAAAGTGAAGAGACAATGGGGGAGAAAGATATGCGGTGATATTTAGGATATATAATAGATCACTTTGAAGAAACTTATAGATGAAATGATGGCATCACAAANATTTCTTTTTTCTTTTGGATGTGCAAATGAATTATTAAGGTTTTTTATTTGGGAGGTATGGAAGGATGATTGAGTGATGTAGGGTGACATAGGGTTTCTGTAGGGATCAATGCACCAGAGACTAGGATATGAAGAGATCTGTAAACTCAATTACCATTGGAATTGAAGACACTGTTTGAAGCAAAGAGACAAAAGTGGAGAAAAAATGTGGTGATGAAATTGAACAAATTCCCAAAGGCACAAAGAAAACATGACACAAAGCATGGTTAATTTCCTCACAAGAAAATATTAATAATAATAGATAGTTTCCCTTCCCATTTAGACAAATGATAATGCAATATTTGAGAAGAGATGATTTTCTATGTTCATGGAGAAGACTACTCTGACCAAGACCATTACATGAGAAATCCTACAAAAGGTATCATGCAGATTAGAGAGAGTTTTTATTGACTATTGGAGCTTGTGGATCTACGATGGGTAATGGAAGAGGGTTTCCATAGGAGTGAGATAGGGCTTCTATTGACATCAAGATATTTTTTCTTCAAGGTTTTGGAGGGTGGAGGACATGGAAACATAGATGGTATTGGAGCTAACAATGGAATAAGAGACTGTGGATTATTCAACTAACCTATTGGAGGGCCAATCAACCTGGTTGAGCTCAATTCCATGCATGTTTAGTTTTGTTGAGGGTTTAGAAAGGTGGTACATGGTGGGGGCACACCCACTGGAGGAGAACACAATGAACATCCTCGAACAATTGGCTCAAGGGATATCCAATCCTGATACCAAGGTGGAATCCAAGCTAGAGGTGAGGATGTAGGACCATGGAGTTGCTTATCCCAAGGGCACTAATGCTACCTCAATTATACTTCCAATGAAAAATGATGGAGAGAATACAAAAAATCCAATAATTTCATTCAACTAGATGAACGAGACTAAAGCATTTAATTTCCATAACAAAGGTACTATTACCAATGACCACACTTGGATTTCAGTGGGGAGTTCAAATTTCCATTTTGCAATTGTTTTGGATTTTTTGTAATAAAATAGAGGAAAGTTTTATTGGGAAATATTTGGATGTTTCCCTCATGAGAGGATACACGACAGTTGAAGAAGGGATCCAAGGAAACCCTCCTATAGATGGATAAAGGAGATCCAAGAAACATAATTGTATCAAAAAAATGGAGGAACTAGTAAGCCTGAATGTAAGGGCCAAAACTAGGCTTGATGATGTGATGGAACTGAAAGAACAAGTAGTTGTCGGTTGTTTCCTGGGAAAATATGAAAAGGTAAATTTTGAACCTATGGTTGGATACCCTCCTCGCATAATGAATTTGAAAAAAAGGTGGCTAGTCTAGGTGATCAAATTGATGGCTAAGGTAAACACTATTCTTCATAGTAGATGAAAGTGTGGTTCTAAAAATTTATTCTTAAAAAAATGGCATGTGGGTTTCTATGCGAGATTTGCATGAATTGATATCCTTCTAGTTTGGGTTTGAATTCTAGGCATTCCTCTTGTTTTATGGTCTAAGGATGTGTTCAAAGCAATTGGTAATTCCCTCAATTCATACTATGAATCCAACTATTCCTTCTGAGATACTTGTTATTATGGGATGGAAATAATCCTAGTGGGTTTATAAACAACTAAGGGATTGGTGGAGGAAATGGTAATTAAGCATGGAATAAACCACTATCAGATTACTCTAGACTATGAAGGCATTCCCTTTAAGAGTGGAAGATGCCATAACTATGGGAATTTAGTAGTGGAATTCTCATACCCTTACCAAAGGAAGGTGTGGATACAAAAAAATTAACCAAAGGTGTTGTGGGTGGAATTGGTGGAAACCCCTAACATTCATAGAGGACACGAGGAAATTGAAAATAAAAAGGGCATCAAGAAAACTTTGGTTTTACCATTGGAATAAAAGGAGTATTCGTTGGTCTTGAATATCAACAAGGAACAAAGTTTGGATGTGGTTAGTGACAACAAAGTCGGTAATATGTCTTCAAGTAAGTCACCTTAGGGACCTTCCCCTTGGAAAGGAAAATCCACTAAATTTTTTATCTTTGGATCTTGGGGGATAGGTGTAGAAACTAAAGGGTTGGAATCTGTTGGTGAATTATTTCCAAGTCTCACTTACCAATGATGTAGAAATAAGCATCCTCTGATATTATATGTGGAAAGAAACTTTCATTGATAGATGCCCTCAAAGAAAATGCCCCTTCTGATGGTATCAAATGATATTTCTAACAATCAACTGTTGAGGGTTGGGAAATCCATCTAAGAAATTGGTTGTCAAGAAGTTAATTGAGTCCTTAAAATCCTATATTATCCTACTTCATGAAATTATGACAGATGGAGAAAAAACAATATAGGATTTATCCAAATCTTTAAGTGGGTGGGATTTAAACTATATTGATGCCAATGGGAGATCTTGTTGATTAAGGTTGGTTGTCATTGATATCAACCCTTGAAGAAATAACTATAGCACAAAGGTTTGGGTAATGGACCCAATATTGTTTGATGTAAATATGACTCATTATTTTTTTTTCATTGTTGATAAGAAGTAAATATGGATGAACTCCAAAGTGGTCCCCTTATGGTGAAAGCCCTCACAGGAAGACGCTTTGTGGAGTAAGAGAACCCATGCTTAATTGTAGAATAATGAGATGAAGGAAAGTGAATTTGTCAGGGAAAATATCCTAGATGGATAGTGCTTGTCATGTCATTTCCAATGGTATATGGAACGCCACATAATTTCTCACGGTTAGAGAGTTATGGCCATGAGAAGTTGCAGACCCGAGGTTTGGATAATGAACCCAAGTTTGTTTGATGGGTAACGGTATGAGTTATGATATATTTTCAGATAATACTATTCTATATGGATAGTACATGCCATGCCATTTCTGGTGGTATGTAGAACGTCACATAACTCCTCACAGTTTGAGAGTTATGGCCTTACGAAGTTGGAGGACCCTCATATGTCATCTAGAAGCCCCAAAAGGTCAAAGTAATCAAAGTGGTTTAAGAGATTTTAAAAGGTACATAATAAAGCGAAGTGATGAGT
Organism: Picea engelmannii; assembly: GCA_009831015.1. NCBI lineage: Eukaryota > Viridiplantae > Streptophyta > Pinopsida > Pinales > Pinaceae > Picea > Picea engelmannii. The sequence goes on along the minus strand of ML786265.1, from coordinate 174,142 downwards.
GTATTATAATTCAAAGTGAATACAAAATAAATTATTTCAATAATAAATTTAATAGAGAAATTAGAAGTGGACCCAACCCTAAAATAAGGAAAGTGGGCCAAGTGACCTAGTAGATGTTTTTAAGGAAGCTACCTGGAGAGTATAAATAAGAGGCAAGGCTCTCTCATTTGAATCAAACTTGAGAATATTTAATATCTATATGTTTCTGAGGTAACCAAGGATATATAAATCAGAATTCTAAGTGAAGGTGAAGAAAAGAAGGCCGAAATGCAAGGAAGGATAAATTCTTTTGATGGTGCTTTCTAAGGTATGTTATTTATAGGTCATCTCACCATTTTCACTATAATTTTTTTTATATAATGATTCAGACCATGAAATGATATGAAAGTGAAAAAACATATCCAAGTATCCATGGTAAAAAAATCAGCTTGTGGTTTGTTGTATTTTTGGAGTTACACTTCGTGGAAAATAGGGTTTGTGGCCAGTCCTGAAACTAGTCAAAATCAGGTGTTTCGGGTAAAAATGTCATAACTTATTCATAACAGATCCAAATTTAGTGAGACAAAATGTGTTGGTTAGGGGAAAGTATTTAGTATTCTTTGTAACATTTTCATATCAATTCATCAAATATTTTGTGCGGGGAATTCTCTACAAGGTCGCTCTCTAGAATAAGCTAGAATTCATCAAGGTATGCCATTTTTGCTATAACTCCTTTTCTGAGAGGTTCCAAGTAGTGACACTTGGAGGAATTTCATAAAACACATTGAAGAACATCATGTATCATTTTAACATATTTATACATTATAGGTTCAAAGTTATGATTACTTCAAGTTAGGGTTGTTGACTAATCCAAAGCTAGGCATGTGAGACTAAAGAAAAGTTTGATGAAAATGCTAGTCTCTTGTTTTTAAAGTTAAGGAAGGTTTGCAGGAATGTGATCATATACAC
>ML786265.1:140617-173144 GCA_009831015.1 Picea engelmannii | reverse complement strand
GGTGTATAGTTGATGATGTTGGTACATATTGATGAGTAGTTGAAACATGATTGGTACATACTTGGTACATGGTTGGATGCACTTGTTTATGGTACATGTTGATTACAGGTTGGTGCATGGTTGATGCACTTGTTTATGGTACAAGTTGATTACAGGTTGAGGTATAGGTTGATGCATGGTTCAGATTTATTGGTACATGTTTATAGAGGTATATCTCATAGTGATAGTGTGACAGTGGTTCCATAATTCTACTTCTACTTCAGAGTGGTAGGACGGGGAAAGGACAGGTGGTTGTAGCCACCTTCCGGTTGTAGCCGGAGAACATTAGGGGTTGTAGCCTCCTTCTGGATGTAGCCAGAGAATTGGGGAGTTGGAGCTTCCCTTAGGTTGTAGCCTGAGAAACTAGGGGGTTGGAGCCTCCTTCCAGTTGCAGCTGGAAAACAAAGGAAGTTGGTACTTCCAATGAATGTAATTCTTCAAGACATATAAGAAAAAACATTCTGTGGTTTTCTCCCGATTTGGGTTTCCACATAAAACACTGGTGTACTGTGTATGTGTGTGATTGTTTATTTCTTACTGCTCATTATTGGATAATAATTCTACATTGATATAACATTTGAAGAAAAAGGATTATAATTACACTATTACTGATTCACCCCCCCTCTCAGTAATCCAACAGATCTAGTGGGAACACAATTGGTTGGTACATGTGTTCCTTCACCCTAAATAACTGATTTCATTGAATATTTTGAGTTCATGAATGAAGAGTTTCATCCCTCCTTTGGAACACACATATATGCATACTAATGATGTAGATTTTTGACAACATGAGGCTTTTGAAGAACTGATTCCACATGTTGAGGAGGATGACTTGGCACTTGAGGAGAGTTTACTTGAGTTGGGGAGCATATTTGGGAGTATTTTGACTCATTCAATCATTCATCATGTATATTAATGTATAGGTGGAATAACCACCTGATATTTTATGTATTTTTGACCATATCTATAGGGTTTGTAAAGAGATAATTGTATTTTATATTATTTTAGGCTAAAAGATAAAAGATAGGAGAATATTATTATTGTAATGAGAAGGGTTCTACATCTCTCATATAAATATAAAATCACTTCTTATTTGTAAATCATTGCTATTTGTTGAAATACATCACTTCTTGTCTACTTCTACATTCTCTCTTATGAAAAATTCTATGGATGGCTAGCTAGAGCGACTTTTTGGAGGATGTGTTTGTGGATTCTTTGCTACTATATGGATATTCATTTCTAGGGTTTTGATGGATGAAATATTTTTTGAGTAAGTGGTCTATTGTCATCTTTTGGTTTTGTTTATGAATGCATTTAAGTGTAATGTTGCTTCTAGTGTTGTTTGAGCATTCTCTTGGATTTTCGTTGAACAAGTCCTTCTTGTTAAATCTCTTGGAAGGTTACTAGTGAAGAAACTTCCCTTGAATTGTATGTAATATATTAGGAGGATGTTATAGGGCTAGTAGTGAATAACCTCTATATATCACCCTAGTTATCCGCTCACATTTTCTCTGAAGGAGTCCTTAATTTATCACAAATTCCCCCCCAAAAGAGTAGACACTAGTCAGTCTCTCAATAGTCAATCATTTAATTCTAAAAATTACTCTCTTTTTTACTATTTTAGGGTTAGATTCGGGTTTAATTACAACAAATTTTCATTTTCAACCATAAAAGACTATGATGTTTTGGCATTTTTGACTTTTTTGGCTTATTGTTGACCTAATAAACATTCTTAAACACTAATTTGTATTATTGAATTGTTAGTACAACCTTTCAAGGAAAAACATCTAGGGTTTTAAGGCTTTTATATGCCTCTTAAAGTTTTGATTTTACTATATAAGTAAACCCTAGTTTAGGTCACTATTTAGCCCTTTTTTTGATTGAATTATTATTTTTCGAAGGGATAATTTATTTGTTGTTGTAATAAATTGTTTTATTTTTGTAATTTAATATCCTTTTCCAAGTTTTTAGAACAACCTTTATCTTTTTATTTATTTTTAGTGTTTGGGGATCCTCTTGAGCCTTAACTTGACTTGGAAAACCTCCTAAATTGACCTAGATTCCCATCTCTTCAAATCTGGAAATTTCTTTAACTAACCACCTTATCCTTAATTTGTATATCTTATTTTATTGGTGGTAGATTGAGTAGTTAACCATGAGGCCCTAGACTTGATTGTGTCTTTCCAAGGGATTCTTGGAGGCTACTACGGAAGCCTCCCTTGTGTTGTATTTTATCCTTCACTAAAGAGAGGGAAGTTTTTTCCTAGGTGGAAATGGTGACATATTATGATGTTCCACTAGCATTATGACTTGTGAGGGATTTTGTAATGTACCCACCCACCCATAGGCCAAACATGCTACTCCAAAAACTAATTTCAAAGTCGATTTCAAAATCTGATACCATTTAATTTATAGAGAAACATGAAAGAAACATGATAAAATCACATGCAATAATAAATATTCATGCTACAATATAAAAGAAATGAATACAAATCCATGCAAAACAATAACCGACAAGCATGTGTATTATAAAATATGAATCTCATAGATAATAATTAATACACATCAGAAATAAATATATAAGAAGAGAAACACATGATAAAGTGAACTTATCTTTAACAAAATGAATCACCAACTAGCTGCAGACCAAGTATGTTCCACCCAACCATAGACACTATTGTTCCAAGTCTCAATAGCAGTTCGCCCTTGAGTCAGGGCTATGGATCCACAAGGACGGTTCCAGGGTGTCACTCAACTTCTCAAACCCGTCAACACTCAAGCTCTCATAGGTTTCTCAACACACAACAATCCAAAGTACACTAGCTCTCTTCTCTCCTTCCTGCACAAACCAAGAGAATGGCACCCCTTCTCTTCCACACAGTCCCTTAGGATGTCCACCTCTTTCCAGGGCTCCAGTGCATCTGGTCAATAATATCCATGTCGAGACTCTCAGGACTCGCAACCATGAATAAAATTTATCACATTCCAGTGCATCTCAGTCATACATGCATAAATTCATCGCTGGAATACACCAATCACCACTACAACCAACACAAATGGTTTCCTTCCTCAATGATTCGTTCCCCATGTCCCAATCCAAGAACCAAAATGAAATAGGAATGATAAATGATAAAAAATTAATGAAAGAGTGAAAAGAGTGAATGGAGAAGAACCCCCAAAAAACCCACAAGATGGGTTTATATAATTACTTGGAAATCAAGAACCACATGGCCTTCCCCAAGAATCTCATGTAACCACTCCTCTCCATTAAAACAATTATGCGTAAATAAAATATAATATAAATACTTATCCCCTTAAGACCCCTCTCTCATGGAATCATATCCCCCTATAACTCTTGTCCTTGTCCGTGTGGTAGCCAACGATGTATTTAATTATTAATAATGATCAAAACATTACATTTACTAGGGACTTTGGCCTCTTTAATTGTTTGGGCACTCATATCTTTCATAAAATAATAAAATACGTTATTTAATATGGGGAATAAAAAATGAGGTATTACATTCCCCTCCCCATTATTTTGGCACTGTCCTTAGTGGATATACAAAACATAAATCAAACATTTAAAATTTATTAAAAAATTCACGGGTACTCCGCTTGCATGGCATCTTCATGCTCCCAAGTAGCATCTTCAGGACCGTAGCAGGTCCACTAAACTTTTACGAGCTCTATAGCTCGATTCCAGAGCATTTTGACTTTTATGTCCAATATGCGCATTGGCTGGACCTGGAAGTCTCCCTCTGGCTCTACCTAAATCAAATGCCAATCAATAACATGGTTAGGATCATGTACATACTTTTTTAGCAAAGATACATGAAATTCATTATGCCCATTCATGGAAGCAGGAAATGCAAGCATGTATGCAACTGGCTCTATTCTGTCCAATATCTCAAATGGACCACCGAATATGGCTGTTAGCTTTGTACAACTACCCAACTTCATTGACCTCTTCTTGGGATTTACTTTCAAAAGAACATTCTCTCCCACTTTAAATTATCTAGATGTCCTATTCTTATCTGCGTAACTTTTCTGTCTATCTTGTGCTGCCTTCAAATTATCCTTAATTTTAACCATATTATCTTCCATATCCTTGATAAATTATGGCCCAAGTACTACTCTGTCTTCTTTGTTGTCCCAACTCAATGGAGTATTTCATTTTATACCATCCAACTTCAAATGGGCTCATCATCAATGAAGCTTGATACCCATTAATATAGGAAAAATCAACCAAATGCAAGTAATCTTTCCACTTAGATGGTTTATCCATCACATACATTCTCAACATGTCCTCAATTACTTGGTTGACTCTTTCTATCTACCTATTTGATTGTGGATGGTATGTTGTGCTAAAGTTCAGATTTGCACCAAATCCCTTAAATAATCCTCTCCAGAAATTTGAAGTAAACTTTGTGTCTATGTCTGAAATAATTTCCTTAGGTATCCCATGCAACCTAACAATTTCCCTCATGTAAATTTATGCAATATTAGCTACTGTATGAGTCATTTTCACAGGAATAAAATGAGCAACCTTTGTCAATTTATCCATAACTACCATTATGAAATCATGTTGCCTTGTTGTCCCGAGAAACTTAGTTATAAAATCAATGGTTACCACTCCATTTCTTCTCTGGAATAGGCAATGGCTGAAGCAAACCCACTGGGTGTCTATGCTCAATTTTTACTCTTTGACATTCCATACATCTGGAAATGTAATCAACGACATCCTTCTTCATTCTAGGCCAAAAGAATTGGCTTCTTACTGCTACAATTCTTTTTTGGTAATTGGGATGTCCGACATATGGAACATTTTGCATTTCTTTTAACACTAAATTTCTAAGTTCTCTGGAACTAGGAACATAAATTCTAGTCTTATGCATAAGTAATCCATCTTCCTTAATCTCATACTCTTTAATTTTCTGCTGTACATTTTCTTCCTGTAAAATTTCTTTTACCTGAAGGTAATACTGATCTGTAACAACAACATACAAAATTCTTCTCTTTAAATATGAATGATGCATACTGAGAGTTATAGCATGCATTAGATGTACTCTTCTACTGAGTGCATCATGAACACTATTTTCCTTTCCCTTGATATTCTTGATGTCAAAGTGATACTCACTTAAAAATTCTAGCCATCTTGTTTTCCTAGCATTCAAAGTTGGTTGTTCAAAAAGATATTTCAGAACACTATGGTTTGTCCTTGATTCAAATCTCTTTCCCATGAGATAATGCCTCCACATTTTCAATGCATGAACTATGGCAACAAGCTCCAAATCATGTGTGTCATAGTTCATGTCATGTTCATTAATCTTTCTGGACTCATAACCAATGATATGTCCATATTGAGTGAGGAATCCACCAAGTACTTCCTTGCATGCATCTATACATACCACAAAAATTTCATTTGGGTCAACAATCTTTAAAATAGGTGCACTAGTAAGCAATTCTTTCAACAAATTAAATTTCTCTTGACACTCAATTATCCATTCAAATTTAATTCCCTTCTTTTGCAAAGAAGTGATGGGATGAACAATCTTAGAGAACCCTACTATAAATATTCCATAGTAATCAACTAATCCCATAAAATATCTAACTTCTGAAACATTCCTGGGTGTTGGCCATCCTCTAATGGCTTCAATCTTTTCTGGATCTATTGTTATACCTTGTTTTGAAATAATATGCCCCAAATAATGGATTTGTTCTTGGTAAAAAGAAAACATACTAATATTGGCATAAAGATGATTTTCCCTCAGCACTTGCAACACCGACCTCAAGTGATGTTCATGCTCTTCCTTGGAATTAGAATAAACAAGTATGCCATCCAAGAACACAATGAAAAACTTATCCAAATAATTTCTGAATATGCCATTTATTAAGTACATAAATACAACTGGTGCATTGGTCAGTCCAAAGGGAACCACTACAAATTCTTAATGCTCATACTTGGTTCTAAAGGATGTCTTATTGATGTCTTCTTCCTTGATTATTACCTGATGGTAGCCTGATATCAAGTCTATCTTTGAAAATATCTTTTGTCCTCTTAGATGATCAAATAGGTCATCAATTCTGGGTAGAGGGTATTTGTTCTTCACCATGGATTTATTCAGACGTCTAAATTCAATACACAACCTCGATGTCCCATCCTTTTTTTTGACAAAGAGTATTGGTGCTCCCCAAGGTAAAACACTTTGACGTATGTACCCTTTCTTCAACAATTATTCTAGATGCATTTGTAATTATTTCAATCCAGGTGTACTCATTTTGTAAGGTGTTTTTGATACTGGGGCAATTCCTAGTACTAAATCAATAGGGAAATATATGTCCCTCTGTTGACATAGGGGTAGACCCAGGGTTTATCTCCAAGAGCGCACCAAAAAGCCCTAACTACTAGTCCTTTCAGCAACACCTGCGAGGCAAATTCAGTCTCACCCGAAGTAGCTATGGGGGGTTGCAGGACACAGGTGTCTACATCCAGAGGAAATGCAAAATGGATTCAAAGAAACTACACACAATAACCTAGTATTATTTATCTTCCTTAGGCCTACTACGCAAGTTATATCTTAGATCTAACACAATATCACAACATAAGTATATCAAATGACAAAGAACCCAACATCAATCACACATAACACAAGATATATGTGGTTCACCCTCTCTCTAGGGATACGTCCACATAACTATGATTTATAATATATTAAGATGAAAGCATACAGTTCTTATCTATGCTCTTAACTTGCAGATCTCTCTCTCTCTTTCTCTCTCTCCCCTCCCTGCACACCCAACTATAGGGTTGGTCTTTGCACCCAGCTGAATATCTTACAATACAGAAGGCCCTCACACCAACACTTCTCTCTCACACAGTAGTTACCACTCACTCTCACGATAACAATGAACTTTCAACCAAATTAGCACCAACCCATCCCAAGTCCTTTAGACCTTTATTTATACATTACAATAGCTCTTGGACATCCTTAGTTTGAAACCTAAGTGTCAAAACCCTAGATACCAAAACCCTAGGTGTCTAAAACTCTAGGTCAACTTGACCCATGTTTTCAGGACTTTGCGAGCTTGTCTTTCCTTCCTTCTCGTGCGGTGCTCCAAAGCATCCAACGGTGGCTTTTTTTTCTTGCTGATTTGTCCACGATCCATCTTCCTTTATGATCTGTCCATCCTCGATATCGTCGTCTAATGGATTGATTTCTCTTACTTCACACCGTCTTTTCTTCTCTTCTTGTCACTTCGACCTAGTATCAGTCACCGTGTCTTCCATGCAGTTCACATTCCGTCTTTTCTGGCTTAATCTATACTTACTTCCATACCCCAGGGCCAACATCCCCCCAACAATCACTTGTGACTTGTCCCAAGGCACTTCAGATCTGATCCTTTTGATTTACTTCGTCTTCAGGCTTTGTGAAGCAGCCTGTGCTTTATTCTCTATCCCTCCCTTCCTTGTGTAGACTATATTTTCTATGTCTGGTACCCAGTTTCAACTGCACCTGGTACCTGAACCCTTTTCCTTATGCTGTTAGTGAGAGCTGCGAGGCAGGTGGTTGTCATAATACAGTTTCAACTGGCTCCCTTTCACCAAACCTTCCTTCCATTCTCCATTCAAGGTATTCAACTACGCATATCCTCCTTCTGTGACATAGACAACCTCATATGGCCCAAGCCAATGCGTGGTGAACTTTCCTGGATGCTTCATGAACTTACTATCATATACCAGAACCAAATCACCTTGCTTAAATGCCTTCTTCTTGACGTGTCTGTCATGGTAGGCCTTTTCTCTTTCCTTCTGTACCTACTAGTGATATCTGGAAATAAATCTGTATTCTTTTAGTTCAACCAACTGCGCGAGCCTCTCTTGAACAATGCCAGTGTCATACATATCCATAAAGGTGATGATTCTTAAGCTTGGAACCAAATATTCCATCAGGACAACTGCTTTGAGACTATAGACCAACTTAAATGGAGTCTGCATGGTCAACTTCTTGCAAGTGGTTATGTAGGCCCATAGTACTGATGGCACTCTTAAATCCCAGTCATCCATGTTCACACTGCAAATCTTTGTCAGCATTGTCTCCAAAATATTTTTGAATGCTTCAACTGTCTCGTTTGCTTGTGGATGGTAGGGTGTACTCTTCTGATGATGGACTTCAAATTCCTCAGTCAAGGCTTCAATGGTCTTATTGATGAAATGTGTTCCTTGATCACTCATAAGGATCTTCGGGCATCCAAACCTGGTTATGATGTCATAAAATATGAAGTGCACAACTGTAGTTGCACTACAGTCCTTAACTACTCTTGCTTTGGCCCATTTGTTCAAGTAATCTGTCGCACTGATTATGTATCTGGCTCCTGTGCACTTACCTGGTGGGTTTATAGGTCCCACGAAATCAATGGCCCATTTATTAACTGCTTGTAGGGTCAGTTGCGGTACTAAATGAATTTCATCTCTTCTGGACGATTTTCCAACTCTTTGGCATACATCACAAGCTCTGTAATAGTCCTTAACATCTCTGTGTAAGGTAGGCCACCAAAGGCCAACTCTAAGAACCTTATGCGTTGTTTCTTTCCTTGCGTAGTGTCCTCCTGTGATGCCTTCATGAGATTTTGTGAGGATTAACGGTCTCTCTGTCTCCATAACACACCTCCTCAATATCTCATCAGGTCCCATATTGTATAGTTGTCCAACTATAAGTGAAAATTATGCAGTGCGCACTACCAACTGTTTCTTCTGGGTGATTGTGTATTCACTAGGTGCCATTCTTGTTGATAGGAACTTGACTATCTCCACAAAGTCATCATCAATATTTCTAATGGCGATCAACTATGCATTCGACAGAGTATCCTCCAAACTAGTAGGCTCTTCTTCATGTTCCAACCTCAACAAGTGGTCAGGACCTTTGTTCATTCTCCCTGGCTTAACCACAATCTCAAAATTATATTCCTGAAATAGAAAAATCCATCTGCATATTCTCCTCTCCAACACTGGCTTGTTGACTAGGTATTTCATCACGGAGTGATCAGTAAACATTTTAAAGTGTCCTGCCAACAAGTAGTGGAAAATTTTTTGTAGTGCATACACCATGGCTAACCCTTCTCTCTCAGTGGTGGTGTAATTAATTTCAGCTGTTGATAGCTTCCTTCTAGAAAAGGCTAATGGGTGATCAATGTCTCTAGTTCTAGGTTGTGCTAACACAAATCCTAATGCAATAGAAGATTCATCGACATGCACATGAAATTCCTTGCTCCAATCTGGGAAAACCAGAATAGGTGCATTAACCATCTTCTGTTTCAGTGTGTCGAATCTCTGCTAGCATTATTCTATCCAATTAAACTAACAATCTTTCTTCAAAATATTCTCCATGGGTGATGTGATCTGTGTATAGCCTTTAATGAACTTCATGTAGTATCAGGTGTGTCCCGGCACAATGCGCAACTGTTTGAATGAAGTAGGAGGGGGCAGATCAACTATAATGGAAATCTTAGATGGGTCTACCAACAGTCCCTTCTTACACACAATATGACCTAACATTACTCCAAAGGGTGAGAAGAAGATGCACTTATTCAGGTTCAATGCAATCTGACACTCCCTGCACTTATCCAACATTAGTCTTAAACATTCAATATGATTTTGTAATAAGCTAAAAACAGTCCAATCATCAAAATATGCTTCCAGGAATTTATGTAAAAACTCCTTGAACGCTTCGACCACCACCCTGGAAAGGATGGCTGAGGCATTCTTCAATCCAAACGACATCACTGTATACTAGTAGGATCCCCATTCTGTTGCAAATGTGGTCTTATGGAGATCTTCCTTGGCAATCTGGATTTGATGGTATCCTGAAAATCCATCTGTAAAATAATATACCTCCTGTCCTCCTACATTATCCAACACTTCGTCAGTAAATGGTGTAGAGAATGGGTCATGAAAGCATGCATCATTCAACTTCCTAAGATCTACATAGATCCTGATCTCTCCTGTCTTCTTGTCTTGTACCACCATAGGGATAATCCACTCTGACTCTTCAATAGGTTCTATGATTCCTTCTTCCAACATTATGTCAAGTTCAATATTCTATTTCTCCTTATATTTAGGGTTCAATATTTAGGGTCTCTGTTTGACCTTGCATCTGGTTTCAAAGGGATCCTCATCTCTCCCATGGGCACTTTAATTCCCTTCATATCATTGAACTTGGTTGGAAACAAGTCCTGATATTCATGCAGTAACTCTGTGATCTTGTCAATAGTGGCAACATCCTAATAATCTTCAACATTTGCAAGCTTCAGTGCTTGATCTGTTCCAATATTGACTTTCTTGATCTTGATCGACTTTCCAATGAAAGGTAGTTCAACTCCTGGTCCTTCTATGTCTCTTTGGCCTTCTGTTTCGATGATGTTCACCTTCCTAGGATCATCATCTTCGTTAGCATTGATATTGTAATAGCCTTGCAATTTCTGGAGAGGTGCAGTCCATTCGTCCTTGTCTTGTTCCAAAGGGAGGCTAGGTGCCTCCTAAAATACTTTATGTCTTATGATATGTAACCCTTGATCCATTGTAGGATATTGGCTTTCAAACAAAAAGGTAATTACAAAGTTCTGGGTCATACCTTCCCAATATGTAGTGATGAGGTGCAGTTCTTCTTGAAGATACCAGTTGATAGGGGTTGTGTCTAGTATGTTGATGAATTTGTGCACCCACTGATCTTGAGGAATGATACTCTAGGATTCCTCGCAACGCCACACACGGTTCTTCAGACAACTTCGACCTATGTACCTAACTTCGCAGGCTTCTACTTGCTATGAAAACTATGTTGTCATCAAAGTACAGCATTGTATCCAGTCTGTAATGTTGTTTTTGTGTGTCCCCCACCATCTTGCCGGGGTTTCTTTCAAGGCCTCATCCATTTCCAACAATATTTTTTGTACTGGTACAATTTCTTCAAATTCCAACAAGAAAGCTTCTAAGTGATTTAGACCATCAAAGGTGGGCAAGTTACATACTGTTGTGCTGATCCAGCGAAATTATCTGGTTAATCTAGCACATATCCTTGTATATACTTCGTACATTTTGTTCTACCAGTTCTCCAGTGCTTCTTATAAATTTGATGAACATGCGCTGCACTTCACCAACTTAGGTTCCCATCCACTGTAGGATTAATGTAATCCTTCTATCTGGATATTAATTTGTATATGTTTTCTATTTCATATGCGCAGTCTTCTTCCCTGATGGGTTATATGTATCTCTGACCTTCGTTGGCATCCAAAGGTGAAATGACCCTAAGGCCATCTCCTTCAAACTTCATTCTTATTTCCTTTAAATCAACCACAATGGAATTATTGAAAGCCCAATCAATTCCTAACAACATAGGGTAAGGACAACTATCATCAACTATCTCAATCACCTCGAAGTTTGCAAACGTCCATACTTTGTCAATGTTCACAGGGACATGTTCCAATCTTCCAAAGGGGCTTACATCTTGCTGATTATCCATCCTAAGCTTGATAAGGGAATATATTAACTTAGGTTTTCCCATCAATGCGTAGGTTTTCTTTGTCATGACATTGACCTACGACCCTAATTCGAGGACTACATAGTCTATATCATACTCTCCAATTTGAGCATTCAGGTGTAGTTCCTTATTTTTCCTTCTCTTTTTAGAGACTTGGTGTACTGCTCTATTCAACAAGGGATCTATATTTCCTAAATCGTATTGTCTGATTAAATTTTGTATCTCTTGTACAATGATTTCATCCTGAATCAACTTAATACAAGTATATAAGAATTCCATGATCTTGCTTACCTCTTTTCCTTCTCTTGGAAGAGCAGACTGGTCGAATGCAAAAAGCATTCCACATTCTCTTACTTCTGGTCATGTCTTCGATGAAGAACCTTGGTCTCTCCTGAATTCTTTTCTTGCCTCCTCAAATATTTGTTTTTCTTTCTTTGCATAAAAAACTTGTGTCTTCTCTACAACTTTCCCGACCCCTGATTCTTTTGTAGTCTTTCCTTGGGTCACTCTGTCTTCTCCTGTAATGCACCCCCTCCAGTGATAACAATGACTCTAGGTTCCTCTCCATGAGGTTCAACATATATTAGTTGCTTTTGGGGGTTCTACTGAGGTTCTCGTCTCTCCTGAAGTTTGGCTAGCAACATAGGACAATCTTCGATAACATGTTCGAATGAGCTACAGTAGTTGCAAGTGGTACAAGGGTTATGACAGTCCCTTGCTAAATGTCCTAGCTATGCACAGTTGTAATAGATGATATGTACTCGACCTCAACCCATACCTCCTCCTCTTCCTCTTCCTCTGAATCTACCACGAGGGTTGAAGTTTCCTCTTCCAGGGGGATTATACTGTGAAGTGCTTCCTTCTTGTTGTACTTCTCCTTGAATTTTGTATATATACCTCAACCTTTAATGCATGAGGTTTTAAGCCCTACAATCCCTGTCATCGTGTCATACTAACTTTAAAAACATGCAATACAAATTTGTGTGTGTCTGGACATATTTTTGTAGATAGTAACATTCACCAGGGTGATGTTGATTTCTACATACCTCGCACCAAGGTAGGGTAACTTGCTTCAAAGGGCTCGAAGCTCTAGAAGCCAAGCATTCATGAAATAAGGGACAATGTTCCTTGTCATGGCATTCTGATTTACATCTAATACACCAGATATATTCTCTTTTATCTTTTCCCTTGTCTTTCTTCATATCTTCGACCTGTAGAGATAAACTAGTCAATTGATTCAAGATTTGACTCATACCTAAGCTGGATTCTCCCATAGGGGCTGATTCTAACTTCATGGCGATATCGAGCAGTTCAGCCTGCAAATAAATCTTCTGTTGCATCAGAGGAACTCTGATGTGAGGTAAGAGGGCAAGAATGAACCATTCCTTGTTTTTCTCATCTAGGATCTGGAAACTCAAATGGCCTGTCAAGGTCTTAAATATCTGATCAAACTCCCACACAGGTTCAACTATTCTCTGCTTGATTTATTTTAGCTATGTAATGCACTATGACTCTAACTTAGGTTTCTAGAATTCAGGAATTAGAGCAATCTTATTGACATTCAATGGTTTTGGTGCAGTTCCTTAGACAAATTTCATGTACCATCTCAGTGCACGATCACTTAGGGTAGTATTGAGCTGAGCTTGTTTAAAAACTTCATCGGTGATATTCTTAATACTCCATACAACTTCACATAAAAACCAATGCTGATTAGGATCTTCAGATCCATCTCCTCTAAAGGTGGTTAACCTCATCTCATATTCCACAGGTCTTCCTAGGTTTCCTGACTGATTATGTGGTGGAATGCTAGTGACAGTGCTCAAAGAGATCTGGTGACTCTGATTACTCTGATTCATTAATGTTTCTAAAAAAACAGGAGGAATAATAGTACTTACTTCAATAGTCGGTGCGGTTCCTGAAGTTTCTGGCTCTTCTCGATGAGGTCCTTCAGCTTTCCCTTCCTCTGCCCTAGCGGATTCTAAATGCTCTTTGTCTGTCATATCTACCTCTTCTCCATAGTAGAAACCGTCGTCCCCTTAGTTCTTCTTAAACAGGTTCGCAAGAGGGACTTCTTTGAACGCTCTCCCATTGCGCGTATGTCTAGCCTATGTGTCGTTGTCGCTGTCTGAGTTCTTGAACATTAACCTTTTCCAATATGACCAACTACTGTATCTTCAAGATGTTCTTCTCATGAAATAACATCTTGATCGTCAACTTCAAAAAGTGTAGAAAATTTCCTCTGGGTCCCTTAAAGAAATACCTCTCAGCTTGGCTATATGACTCTACTATGTCAATGACAAAATTAGTGATATACCCTCCAATGGTATTATCGAACCAGTGATCTACTGCTCTTGAAACAACGTTATCAAATCTCTTGACCTTCTTGATCAGCGCTGACGTCCAAACCACAAGTGGTCTAGATCTGATCTCAAATTGGGTGTCTTCTAACCTAGCCAGCCACTCGTATAACTCCTGATGAACTCCTCCAAAGAAAATCTCGTGTATATTAGTAAAGATATATCTTCCCAACCAATCCTCTATACAAAGATTAGGGTTCTTGTTCTGGGCTTCAACGAAGTCCTTTTCTTTATCCTCTATCCACTTCTGAATATCTATCTTCTATGGAAACCACCTTGACATTCCCTCAAGAATATTCATGTCCCGACAATAGAACCATTTGTTGGCACAAGGGAAGACCCAGGGTCCAACTCCAAGAGCGCACCAACAAGCCCTAACTATTGGCCCTTTCGGAAACACCTGCGAGGTAGATGCAGTCTAACCCAAAGTAGCTATGGGGGGTTGCAGGACCCAAGTGTCTACAACCAAAGGAAATGAAAAATGGATTCAAAGCAACTAAACATAGTAGCCTAGTATTCTTTATTTTCCTTAGGCCTACTGCGCAAGTTAGATTTTAGATCTAACACACTATCACAATAGCAGTATATCAAATGACAAATAACCCAGCATCAATCACACATAACACAAGATATACATGGTTCACCCTCTCTTTAGGGCTACATCCACATAAGTGTGCTTTATAATATATTAAGATGAAAGCATAGAGTTATTATCTGCGCTCTTAGCTTGCAGATCTCTCTCTCTCTTTCTCTCTCTCCCCTCCCTGTGCACCCAGCTATAGCGTTGATCTTCGCACCCAACTGAAGATCTTACAATACAAAAGGCCCTCACACCAACACTTCTCTCTCACACAGTGGTAACCACTCACTCTCACGATAACAATGAACTCTCAGCCAACTTAGCACCAACCCATCCCAGGTCCTTTAGACATTTATTTATACATTACAATAGCTCTCAGACATCCTTAGTTTGAAACCTAAGTGTCAAAAACCTAGATACCAAAACCCTAGGTGTCTAAAACCCTAGGTGAACTTGACCCACGTTTTCAAGGCTTCGCTAGCCTGTCTTTCCTTCCTTCTCGTGCGGTGCTCCAAAGAATCCAACGGTGGCTTTTTCCGCTTGCTGAGTTGTCCATGATCCATCTTCCTTGTTGATATGTCCATCCTCGATCTCCTCGTCCAACGACTTGCTTTCTCTTACTTCACACCTTATTTTCTTCTCTTCTGCTCACTTCGACCCAATATCAGTCACCGTGTCTTCCATGCATTTCACATTCTATCTTTTCTGGCTTAATCTTTACTTACTTCCATACCCAAGGGCCAACACCCTCTTTGGTGGCAATCCTGGTATTTATTGGAATACATCTTCAAACTATTGCAATAATGAAAAATATTCAAAGCTTGGCCCTTTTGTCTTTTCTGGCTCTTCCACATGAGTTGCATACGATTGACATCCTTTCCTGAAACATCTCTTTAGCTGTAAGGCTGAAATATCGCTTATAGAAATGGGTCTTGGAATTCCTTTCACAATGCTTTATTTTAATTCTTATTCAAGACATGTAAATGTCTTGTTATGACAATCTAGGACATCATGGTGTTTTTCCAACCAATCCATTCCAATTAGGATATCATAATATCCTAATGGTATGATATTAATATTAACATTATTACTCATTCCCTTCAAATTTATTAGACAAACTCTGACCATCTCATTGATCCTTCTTTTGGTTCTAGTTGCTAGCTGAACCAAACTTGACTTATCTAACTTGCTTTTATCCAAATGTAATCTATCCACTATTTTAGGATCAATGTAATTGTTGTAATCTAGGGAAAATTAGGGAAGTGTTACCTGTAGTTCAGTACATAATAAATCATAGAATCACATATACATACATATAGACAAAGACATACAAAAAGTAGTGGAAGCCCAAATATCAACACTTTATTAGATAGATGAGTCAATACAACATAATGTAGACATATTCTCTGATACATGCTTGTCTATTTATACCTAGATATTCAGTTACCAGGAAGTTGTAACTACTTAACTGCCTGGGTCGGTCGGTTAACAGAACCCTCGGCTGACTTATACTTTCGACTTCGACAGTCAATCGACTAACTCTTAGTCGACCATCAGGTCTAGTCGACAAAGTAGAATAGACACTACAACATATCACCATACCTCAAATCCTTTCTCATCCCAAGCAAGAGGGGAGTATACCAAAACTTTCTTTTACATTGAATGTTTACAAAATGAGAATGATAAAAAGAGAGAAAGAAAAGGAATTATAGCCAATTTTTTTTGGTTCTTGAAGAAGTTATGTAGTTTTGATCGACTGTCCTTTAGTGTCTCTTTTCACTTCCTTGAATGCCCAAATTTGGCATCATCCCTGATTTTGAGTCAACAATCACTTTTTCTTCCCGTAGAAAATATGTTACTTGAAACGATCTTTTGACATTTTCTTTCCACACTTTGTCGAGTGCTCCCCCCATCCTGAGACTTAAGTGAATGAAACCATAAAGGGGCACTCCTTTCTTCATGTGAAGGTGAATATCTTATTTTTATGTCTATAACCATGATGTTCGAAAAAATTATGCATTCTAAGGATCTCGTTCAGGAGGCTCATCATCTGTTATGCTCATCGGCCCCATGGTCGATGTTTAAAAACATAACTATGTGCATAATGGTTTTTTCTCTTTCCTCTAGCTCTGATATATAGAGTCTGGTTTCATGATCTTGAAGGAAACTAATAGGGTAGTGGGACACTTCACACACAACTTAATATTTAGTGACATAGAACTGCATGATTAGTGTTGGCTATTATCCTTTGTTACCGAGGAGCCTATTTTTGATATGATCCCCATTGCATTGTTGTATACTAAAAAAATATTTATGGTATTGATGAGAGCCACTGTTTGTCCTAACCTATTGATCCATGGATGTATGTGCCTTAACCATGACCCTTGATTCTATGGATGACTCGTGTGAGGAGATGTCTATGAAAATGCTGAACTGGCACTTGTGTGAGGCTCGTCGGGCATTAAAAGTGTCGGTTTTGAATTGATTGTTGTACGTGTCAGGTCGATCCATGGTTTTATTAGTGGCTACACAATGGTCTTCTGCTTCGTGTTGAGCATTAATGTTCCTATCATGTTGGTTGGTTCTTTCCTGTCACATCTTAAATGTACTTTCCTTCTTGGATTCAAAATTTTAGTGGTCGACTTTTTCTGTTGCTCGATCGACTAAGTCTCCTCTGTTGATCCACGATCGATACATGGTTCGACCGAATTCTTCTTTTGTATCGCCGAGTTTCCTATTGTCAATTATTCTTAGTCGATGTTCTTGATAATTACTTCATTTGTCTATTTTATTGTAGTCCCCTCTATGATGGCTTTGCTTGGTTGAACCTTACTCGCTTGATCTGTAACCACCTCAGTCAATCGACTTTCACTTGATGAGGATTTTTTGTAAGTATGGAGATGGAGTCGTGTGTCTATCTTTTCTTTGTCCACTTTCTCTATGGCTTAACCAAGGGCTTATTTCTCTCTCCATTCTACTTTTCCTTTACTTTTTCTTCCAAGATTTGGAACTTCTTTAATACTTAGCTTTTCCTATAACAATTTCTTGTACCAGAATGTTATACATGAATTCTTTGTAACTGACTTTTAGTTTATTAATACAAAAGGGATTTATTTATTAATACTATTAATAATCTACATTTTTTTACTTCAACCAGACTGTTATATTTCCAGTTCCGGTTGGTCCCTATTGACATTACTTCCTATAGAATTTTCCAACAGGGTTCCTCATCTTTATGTATTATACTTTTTTAATTGGGCACCATTAATTACTTTTTAAAATGGATTCCCCAATAAATTTCAAAGTTGAACTGTGCCTATCGGTCAAACATCTTCTATAACATAAGGACCAAGCCATGTTGTCTCTAATTTCTTTGGGTTTCCTTTGATTCAACTATTGTATAGTAGAACTAGGTCTCGATTTTTCATCTCCTTCTTTCTTAGATGACAATCATGCCATGCTTTCTATTGTTGTTTTTGAACTTCTTGGTGGTGCATTGCTATTAATATTCTTTCTTATAGATTATTCAATTGGAAAAAATGATCTTTCCTTCTTCTGTCTTGGTCAAATTTATCCACAACTGCTACTCTTTCTGAGTTGGCCTAGAAGTGAAGTGGGATCACAGTGTCTTGTCCATAAACAATTTTAAAGGGAGTCTGTCCAGTCGATCTCTTATGAGAAGATCTGTATGCCCATAAGATTGCATGAATTTTGTCATCCCAGTCGTTCTTGTCGATGCTACATATCTTAGTTGGTCCTTTATGTAGTGCCTTATTAAATGATTCAACAAAAACATTTTCTTGGGGATGGAAAGCCATTGTTCTTATATTTTCTCGTTTACAAAACATGTCCCTTGGTCACTGATTAGTGTTAGTGGACATTCAAATCTTGTGATTATGTTCTCATAAATAAATTTCACTACGACCTCTTTAGTGCATGTTTTGACTGGTTCTGCTTCTTCCCACTTAGTCACATACTAGACTACAGTGATAATATATTTTTCACATGTTCTTCTTGCTCTTTGAGGAAATGGTCTGATAAAGTCGATGGCCCAGATCTCAAATAGTCGATTAGGGTTGACCAACTGTAATGGAATTTCATTGTTCTACATAGGTGGACCCATTCTTTGACAACTATCACATTTCTTGACTTGTTCCTGACAATATTTATGCAGAGATGACCACCACAGACTCGCCTGAAGTATCTTTCGCGCTTTCATGTCGTCCTAAAAGTGGCCTCCAGCTAGTCCTGCATGCGCTTCATTGACAATGTATTCTCTTTCATGTTCTATGTAACATCTCCTTAAGACGTCATCAGGTCCCATTTTGTATAGATATCCATTTATGATTGTGAATGGTGATACTTTTATAACTAACACTTTGTTTTTTTTGCTGAGAGATCTTCGGGTTCCTTCCCCTCCTCCAAGAAATTTTCTATTTCTTCCAGATATTTTGGTGCTGCTTCAACACATAATAGATGTGTGTTTGGAAGGTCGTCCGCTATGCCAATCAGGTCCTCCCTTGTTTCGAGTCGGGATAGATGGTTGGGATAGATGGTCGAGATTGACGTTCTTTTTCCCAGGTTAGACGATTATATCAAATTCAATTTCTTGGAATAGTAATAACCAACAAGATATTTTTCCTTGATGAACATGTTTACTAACTAGGTATTTTAATGCCCGATGATATATAAAAAATGTGAATGGTTTCGCAAGTAAGTAATGTCATAATTTTTGCAAATAAAATATCATTGATAAGGCTTCCCTTTCTGTGGTCGAGTAATTCCTTTATACTTTATTAAACTTCTGAATGGCATACACGTTCAGGTGGTCGATTTTGTTGTTGTATGTTTGTGTTAGAACTGACCTGACCATGACATTTTAAGCATTGATATGGACGTGAAACCTTCTCGACTAGTTGGAGAATTTTAATATGGGGGATTCAACCAGTTTCTTATTTAAAATTTCGAATGAATCCTGACAGTCTTGACTGTATATAAACTGAATTTCTTTCTGAAACAACTCATCCATTAGGAAATTCATATCTGAATAATGGAGTATAAATTTTCGGTAATACCAGTATGTCCGAGGAATATTTTAATCTATTTTTTTTACAGGTGGCTTCAAGTTGAGGATCATTTTTATTTTCTGGTGGTGTACCAAGTCAAGTTCGGAATTCAACAATGTCGCCTACTCCTTTGTTGAGAAAAACATTATGCATTAGTCTCGGTATGGTGCACAAAATCCTTCATGTAGCTCTGTGTAGAATTTGTCTTTTATTGTGTCGAGGGATTTTTGATCCTCAATAGCTTGTTCTGTTATGTAATATTCAATAATTCTTTCAACTCACTCATGTAGGTTTATTTGACCTCCATTTGTAAGTTTGAGTGTTAATTTTTTGTCAAGAGTCAATTTATGCATTATCGGATTTGTTGATGTATTCGAACAAAGATTTTGGGATAACTTCAATAAATATTTCATGAGTCTCCAAACAAAATCATGATCGTGCTTCTGCTAGCGATAGGTTATTTCTTTTTGCATAATTCTTAATTTAATTTTCATTTATTTTCTCCCACCATTCACATATGTCTTTTGAAGTTATCATCTATGTGATCTTCTGCATGCCCAGGTTCAAAACTGCTGACAACAAAATCAATGTTGTAATCTAGGGAAAAGTAGGGAAGTGTTACCAATAGTTTAGTACATAAGAAAGCATATAATCACATATACGTACATATAGAAAAAGACATACACAATGTAGTGGAATCCAAAAGATCAACACTTTATTAGATAGATGATTCAATACAACACAATGGAGACATCTTCTCTGATACATGCTTGTCTATTTATACCTATATATTCAATTACCAAACAATTGTAACTACTTAACTTCCTAGTTCGATTGGTTAACATAAACCTCAACCAACTTATACTTTCGACTTCGATAGTTGACCAACTAACTCTTAGTCAACTGTCGGGTCTAGTCAACATAGTCGACTAGGCCCTACAACAATAACAATGGCTTTATCCTGAATCAATTAAAACAACATGTTGATTAATGATCTTACATTCCACTTCGATCATCTTGGATTGGTACTCTGCTTGTCGATCCTCTAAGGATGCATATATTCTTCCCATGTCCTCTATTGTTGTAGCCTCTTGGATGTTTTGCATGGTCTTCTCTTTATCTCATCTATGGGGGAAATCCTTGTATAGGTGATTTTCTTTGCATCCCCAACATTGGATTGGTGGTATTCCTCTTTTCCCCAAGGAATCTTATTTCTTGGATTCATTTTTAGCAGACTGATCTTGCTGATTTTTATTAGGGATGTTTTTGTTGAAAGGAGGTTTGAATCCCTTCCTCCTATGATCATATTTATCCTTCTTCTTATCATTCCAATATTTCTGAATGGATTCTCTGCCCTTTCATTGCTCATACATGTACTTAGCCTTTGTGATGGTCTCTGTCAAAGTCCTAGGCTCATCATACTAAATATTTTACTTATAAAAGGATGTAAGTTCACTTAAAAACCTTTGTATCTTCACACTCATTCTCGATAAATCCTACATACTTTAGTAATCCCAATAACTTCTTCTCATATTCTTTCATGGTCATGCTTCCCAACCTTAGTTCAAATAAATCTTGCATCGTCTTGTCATAGAAGTTCTATGAAAGGTACTCCTTTTGAAAATATCACTTGAACTACTTCCAAGTGATCTTGCTCTCATTAATGTGTTCAACTTGCTTCAACTGATCCCATAACATAAAAACTTTTCCATGCAAATGGTATGTGGAAATTCTATCTTCTAGGTTGGATGAGTAGTTTTGCAACTGAAAGTACATCCTGATTCCAAGAAACCAAGATTCAACATCATATTCCCTTTCTCTTTCACCATCAAAGGATGGTGTCTTAAGCTTCCTCAACTCTCCTTGCAAATTATCTAATTCATGTCTTCTTCTTTGGTGTCTAACTAGAGACACTTCTGGGATGCTTATGGAGTCTTCATATGCATAAAATTTCCTTGCTGAGTAAGGAGGTGAGTAATGTATATGAGTTCCACTAACACTTCTTGAATGGCCAAATATTTTGTAATTATCTCTTCTTTCATGATATATTCCTTCTTCCTTCTGCCTTGAGTCTGATCCATTCTTTGCTTGCCTATACAACTGATTTAGGATTTACATCACTTAAGCATTTATCTGTTTTTTTTCTCTCATCAACCTCTCATTGTATACTTTATATATTTTCACTTCTATTTTTAGGCTTCTCATAGTCTCTATTAATGTTTCTTGTTCTCCTCTTCTCCTGTGCCCATTTGATTATGTCTCTACATTACCAACACTGATATTTTGAGCTTTGGCTTCTTTATCATGACTGAAGGCTCCCTCTCCTTACTCCATTTATTGAATATGAATTATTGTATTGAAATGATATTCTTATAGTTCCTAATTTTTCAAAATGTGAAAGCAACCATTTTGTTAGAATTATGCATATTATAGAAATTTTGTCAAACAATGCTACATGTCCTTTTTCTTCTCAATTCATGAAGAAATATACCATCATTCTCCAAATTATAAAAATATAAGGTTATTCTCCTATGAATCATATTTCCAATGACTATACTCATGCCTCATTTTGATCTCTAATATGAAAGTTATGGCTTCCTAAAAAAATCCACTTTCATCATTTTTGTGCATTTTCTCTACTGGTGTAATTTTATTGAAGTGCCAACTTCTATCAACTGCAGACGAAAATATGCCAGGAACTAGAGAAAAATTTATAGGATAAATAAATAATAATAATGACAAGGAATCCATATGAATTCTCATATTTTCAATCTGATCATCCAGTCAAAAACTACAACAATATGGAATATGCAACTTTGTCCCTTTTCACCCATTTTCCAGACTTGGAATTTTTAGCAAAACTAGCTATCTCACAATCTGTGCACTTCTGGAAAAATTTCACTACACCAAAATTGTTTGTATCAATTAGTATATAAAAAGTAAATTAAATTAAATTATTCTTTTTTGGTGATCTAGGGTCACTTTTCCTCTTAAAATCTCAAAAATCCCCCAAAAGTGGCCCAAAATAGTGGATTTTGTCCTATTTCAGTATCTCCATCCCAATCCCCTCAGAATATATTTTGTTCCTTCATGGGTTATTTGTGTGTCTACTTTCGAGAGTCTCTCCAAGATTTTTATTTTAATCTGGACCTATGCCAATGATCTGGACCTGCATCTTTAAAATTCACTATTTTGCAGTTTCTGACAAATCAAAGTAGAATTGGACAATGAACCTTTCTTGCACTTTTGTAGATCTCCTCTTTGTGGAAAAAACCCAGAAGTTTCATCTCAATTTGACTTAATTTTCTATAGTTATGGATAAAATACGAAATTGACTCCATAATTCATTTTTTTTTTAAACTGTGAAACAATTTTGCCTAAGTGCAATCTGCACCATTGATCTCAAATCAGAAGCATTCTAGACCATTGATCTTCTTTCTATCGGTTATCGATGACTGAGGATTGGTGATTTCCTTTATGAACCAAACCTTCCCACCGATCTTATTTATGCATGACCACCGACCATCGACCGCGCAAACCAAAAGTCACCCACGAATCTCACTGATTCCCAATCTCCCTGATGCCTAATCATAAAACATCGACCATCAATCATTCTCCCAGAAAACCAATATTTTTCACAAATATCGCCAAAATCCGACCATCGACGATTGACCATCCCTTCGCTAATGTGGAAACTATGCTGACGTGGCATGACATGTGGCTGATGACTTGGCATGACACATCATCCTAAGGAATCAACTGGGATGACATGGCATGACACATGGATGCTGATATGACATGATACATCATCACCTTCCTTTCCTTCATCGACCATCGAAATTTTCTCTTGGAAGAATATGAACATTGCACTAATTCTATCGATGTCTGATTATCGACCATTGATGATTAAAGATATGTCCTAGAAAACTTCAGCACTTCGTCAAAACTTTCCAATCCATGATCATCAACCATTATGATCGAATATTTCTCCTAGACATCTTCGACACTTCGCCAAAACTTGCTGATCCCCGATTGTCTTCCATCGACGATTGAAGATTTCTCTTGGTGAACTTCAACACTTCAACAAAACTTGTTGATCCTTGACCATGGACCATCGACGATTAGAGGTTTCTATTGACAAATTTCAACACTTAGAAATTTTCATCCAAAACCTTGGTGAATATGGGCCATCAATCTTCCTCATTTTCAAACCAATGAAATGAATCTCAGCCGTTGATATGGTAACTTTTTCAAACTTTGAAAACATTAGGATTTTTTAAGTTTTTCAAGAACGAATCTGGGTCGTTGATCTCAAGATCGAACATGATCTCGGCCGTGAATTCTATGAATTATTCCCTGCGCTACATTGACCATTAAAATACAAATTTTCAACCTTCCAAGTCGAATTCGACTTTGGAATTCTGCAGATCGAATCCATTAAACTTCCCAGACAATCTTGACTCATTTCAACTCTGATCTGCTCACGAATTCGAGGAATTTCCTCTCTAGTATTTATGTTTTTTTCCCCAACTCACACAGAATGAAATATGTGACATCGAATCTTCCTAATTCACACTCATTCCTACCCATAGCAGTCCAATGTTTGAACCAAAAGCTCTGATACCAATTTGTAACGTGCCCAACCACCCACAGCCTGGGCACACTGCTCCAAAAACTCACTTCAAAGATGATTTCGAAATATGATACCATTTAATTTATAGAGAAACATGAAAGACACATGATAACATCGCATACAATAATCAATACTCATGCTACAATATAAAATAAATGAATATAAATCTATGCACAACAATAACCAACAAACATGGATATTATAAAATATGAATATTAGAGATAGTAATTAATACACAATGGAAACAAATATATAAGAAAATAAATACAAAATAGAGAGAACTTATCTTTAACAAAATGGTTTCCTTCCTAAAACATTCTCCCCCCATGTCCCAATCCAAGAACCATAATGAAAGAGGAATGATAAATGAACAACAATGAATGAAATAGTGAAAAGTGTGAATGGATAAAAACCCCCAAACAACCCACAAGATGGGTTTATATAATTTCTTGGAAATCAAGAACCACATGGACTTCCCCAAGAATATCATGTAACCACTCCTCTCCATTAAAACAATTATGGGTAAATAAAATATAATAGAAATACTTAGCCCCTTAAGCCCCCTTTCTCGTGGAATCATATCCCCCTATAACTCTTTTCCTTGTCCATCTCACGACCAACAATGTATTTTATTATTAATAATGATTAACACATTACATTTTCTAGGCACTCCAGCCTCTTTTAATTGTTTGAGCACTCCGACCTTTCATAAAATAAGAAAATACATTATTTAATATGGGGAATCAAGACCAGGGTATTACAGATTTGCACTTAGGTACTAGATAGTGTGGTAACATTTTGGCACTGTTTCAGGGGATAATTAATTATTTTCGCCTTGGATATATAGAGTCTATTCTTCAACCTTTTGATGATTAAAAACCAAAGACTTATCTAAGTATACTCTTATGGAAACTCCATTGAGGGAAAAATCCCTTTTCCCTGTGCAAATTTTGAAGTCTATGTGCTTGTAGTGTGAAACAAGCATCATTGTGTAGGCATTGAAGATTCACCTTGGTGACTCCACACACATGTTTGGTATGAGGTATCATCTCCTATTTTCATTTTTCGTATCAAGTTGCATGTTAAGTAAATAAGAATGGATTCATGGTAATTTCATGAGAATTATAGTTCTATTGATGTTAAGTGAAATCCTGGGTATCCAAATCATTTTTATCCAGAATGGATAGATGGTCTTCCAATTTTTTTTGATGATTCTATTTTGGCTATTTCCCATGTTGTAAATTTCTTGAAATATGCTTCAGAAATCAATGATGTGCATGCGGATGTGTTGATGAGACTATTTTCTTACTCTTTGAATCCAAAAAGAAGGGACTCATTTCTACATTCTTTCAAAATGAAGAGTATATCTGCTAATGTAGATTTCATTAAAAAAATTCTCAATTGTTGGGGACTAAGATTTTAGAGGTATAAAGACACCTTTTAGGATTTGATGGAATCCCTATGAGAACAATATCTTCTTAACCTTGTTTGGAGAAGGTTAAGTCTTCATCGAAGAACAATAGCACGAAGAAGAAGTTGACGAGGAAATTCATCAAGCACATGAAGAGCATGTTGATGAAGATTTTATTGAAGGTCATGAGTTTGTAAATGAAGAGTTTCATCACTCCATACATGAAAATTTTGATGAACACTTTTAATATCAAGCACCTCAAGACTTCAATGAAGAACACGAACATGAATAAGATATTCATGAAGAAAGTTATCAAATGTTTGAAGAAGAGCAAGGGCCACCTCATGGATCCATTGAAGAAGAATACCTTGCTGAAGAATATCATGTTTAATATAAAGTTCATGAAGAAGACCCTATTGAAGAGATCACTCCTCCTCATGAAGATGAGAAATTGGTATTTGCTCCTCCATTTAATGAATATGAGGGTATCGCAGTTTCCATCTCTCCTTCAAATGAAGACAAGGGTATGGTAAGTTGTTCTCCTTTCCAATTTTTTAATTTTTATGATGCATCCTTTAATGATTTGGAAAGTGAAGATTTGGTAGGAAAACCATTGGATTCGGTCAATTTCTCGTTTGATGAAGAACATGATAAGATTGAAAATATCGATGATCTTCTTCGTATTGAAATGAATAAATGGGATATGATTTTTTTCTATTTTGACGGGGATCCCATTTATGATACTAATGATGACTATAGAGTCAAGAGAGCAAAACGTTTTCCTTTGGAACTACCATATATGTATATTAATGATATATATTTTTGACAACATGAGGGTTTTGAAGAGTTCATTCCACATGTCAAGGAGGATGACTTGGCACTTGAGGAGAGTTTAGTTGAGTTGGGGAGCATATTTGGGGGTATCGTGACTCATTCACTCATGCATCATGGATATTATGGTATAGGTGGCATAACCACCTCATAGTTTATGTATTTTTGACCATATCTATAAGGTTTGTAAAGAGATAATGGTATTTTATATTCTCTTAGGATAAAATCTAGGAGAATTATTATGGTAATGAGAATGGTGCTATATCTCTCATATAAATATATAAGCACTTATCATTTGTCAATCATTTCTACTTGTGGAGATATTGTTACGTGGAAAATATCTCTATGGCTAGGGGTAAACCACAAGAGATAGAAAAACACCTATAAATCAACTCTAGTCTCAAGTATGATAGATAAATAGAAATTCTAACAAGATAAGGCTAGAATCCTACCTCGTCCAGATGTACGAAGAAGACCACAGTTCAGCTCATGATCCAATGCTTGATACCTGCAACTTGTCCCCAACATCCAAGATACACAAGCATATGGAAATTATATAGAATGTCAGGATATAAGCTAACATTATCCATTAACATGCATACCAAATATTCCCATGGAAAATAATACAAATATTTGCAACATATAATTGGACAAGAAAATAGTATTTATATTAAAGTAATCAAAATAAGTATATAGGTGACAAATTTCTATAACGACACATATCGAAACCAAGAAACTAAGTCCCTCTAGCTGGGCCTTCACCACTTCAATCCTCCACAAAGAAAATCTCACAAGTAGTAGGAGTAATTGAGTTTCTCCTTCTCAAGATAGGAAAATCTTGGGAGCTAAAAAAAAGAAGTTCAAACTTTCAAGGACAAAGGGATACAGACTCAATATGAAGTGAAATTTCTCTCAAGTGTCTTTGATTTCAATATTGAATTCCTTAAAGGATTGTATATGGCTCAATTTATAGCCTCCAAATGGACTTGAAGGGTTGGGTCAGAGCGTTTATAGTATATGGAAGGTCATGGATCATGGATCTCATGATCGGGCATGGAAACCCAACATATTTTTTAATTTCTTAGCACAACACCCGATGTACACGGGTTTTAATGGAGCAACCTACATATATGCGAGTTGTCTAACTGTGGCCCATGTATATGTACACAATTTTGAATTTTTGTCTCTGGAATGAGAAAAATAGGGAATTTGAGTCTCTAGAGGGGAAGGGAAGGCCATCAAAGCAAGATGCATAGAGTGTGGAAAAAAATTCTATAACAGATGCCCCCTAATGTGTGAGGTCAGAGGAGAAATAACAGTGGATGAAATACATTATAATTCCCAGAAGTGGAGTAATGAGGACCCAACTAGAAGAACTAGTCACCCATGAGAATATTACAATTCAAATTGACTTTGTACAGATGGTTTCCAATATGGATCACACTATAGATCCATGTGGATATATAAAAAATATCTGTTCATGGCCATGAATAGGCATTACAAAGTAGGCATATTCCGATTTCATAGTCACAAACAAGACATAGTGGAGTCCAGTCTCAAAATACGTTGAATATATTTGTATACAATGGAGTACAATTTGATCTTAATGATCACTGAAGTCATATAGGTACTGGTACGATGAAATACAACATCATATGTGGGATGCTACTACTCTGAACTGAAGGTCTTCTGTACTATCTACCAAAGGTGAAAGTCTACATCATGTGAATAAAGGAGTTTAAGTCGAACACAATGAGACTTCATTTAATTACCGGTCATTGAGGTATAACGTTAACAAACGTGAGACAACCCACCGATAATGAAATTAAGTTTCAAGGCATCGAGTACATTCCATAAGTGTGAATAGAGGTGTTGAGTTTGAACACTTGAAGAATCCATCGATCAAGAGACATCGATGTATTACCAACTGTCGTTGGCGGGATAACCTGCCACTAATGACTACAAGCCTCTAGGTACTCTTATGAATCTAGATCTTGATTCTAGAATAGATGAGATGAATTCGATAAAAGGAGACCCGCTGAAAGAAGAGAATTAAGAAAACTATCTTCATCCAACACAAGGTACAAAGAAATAAATTGATGATTAGGAAGAACTCAAATGAATTGGATGCTCATGAACCAACGACCATGTGCGTCTCTCCCGTGCACCAGATGCAAGTAGTACACAAAAGAGACCCTATGAATAACATCCAATAATGAAAACTATCGAAAAAGGAGAGGAAACCACCAATAGGGTCTAATGGAATTCAAGACACTACAAAAATCCTAATGTGTGAATAGATTTCTTGCCATCAAACACAAGGGAAACCCCCCAGTCAAAGACCAATGGAGAGATGTCATATGTTGGGTTCAAGGTCACCTACCAATGATGAAAGTAGGCCCAGGGTGAAAGGTAGGACAATAACTTCATGTGATTATGAGATTCACTTGTAAGAGGATGGACGACAAGAAAAGTCAAGGAGTTTTGAAGAATGTTTGACATAGGATTATAATTCCTTTGAGAAATAGCATGAGATATATGGATAACCCAAGAAATATGTACTTAATCACTGATCATTGAAAGAAATTTGTGATGTAGGAGACATCAACAAACTCTCCATAGGGATTGGAAGAATAACTAGTCAAAGGAGTACACTGTAAGTAACGAGTTCAGCTTCCTAAGGCCATGCTAAACCCAAACCTTGGATGAAATGGAATCAATAATTTGTGCTATGTTCAAAGGCGACATGAGTGCTATCGATAGGAGATAATATTCTTTTCCCACCCCTTTTTTTTCATAGTAAAATAAACACTATGATACATGAGAGGAAACAAGTGTCGCGAGTAAGCAACTAGTTCCAAGAAGTGGAACATACTTATTCTCTATGCAAGGGAACACATGAAACCCATGGACACTCGAGGGGTTATTTCCTCTACGGAAAAAGGGTTGTAAAGTTGCAAAGGATATATGGAAGGAACTGCTTGGATAATGTTGAGAATTGCTGGGGAAAGAGGCTTGTAATGAGAAAGAGGGAGTCGACATTAGGATCAACAATGCAAGCAGGATAATGGTATGTAATTACATATTAACTCAAAAGTGTCCTTTTTCGTAGATTTAGTCCTCTAGGCCCAAAAAATTATAAAATAATACCCAGGAGAACTCTTCTAGCCAATGGTGACTAGAGTATTCCTTTTTCGTAAGTAGTCTATTTGGTATGGAAAAGGGTTAAAGTTATACCAAAATAGACATCCTTTCAAATCCATTTAATGAGTGTGAAAGAGACAAGTTCACTTGGAAATCTTTTCATTTTTTCACGAGTCAGAAAATATCTTAACCAAGACTCGATGAGAGTCCCATAGGTAGTGGTTAGAATGAGATTGAGTAATATTAATGAGGTTCAAATGAAAAGTCATATCAGGACTATGGGGGAATCCCATACCTATGGAGTAACTTCTGTATGGGCACCAAATGAAAAAAGTGTGCTAACTAGGGTACCCATGTTTGGTAAGTCTGTACCATTTAATAACAACACTTATAATGACAATGAGAAGGTTCTGTCTCGCTAAAAAATGGGTTCGTACCTAGGACATATGAATCATGGTCATAGGATGATGCACAAATGAAAAGCAGGGTGAAAACCTACCTTATATGCCAGTGATGGTATATACCTACCAGAGGCATGAACATGCTAAGGAATGCTGGAAATCCATGAAAAATTGGACAAAACAACTTCAACCCAGGTCTTATACTGCTCAATTAGTTCATATGGTCTCAAAAATAGGAAAGATAGGGTAAAAACTATAAAAAGTGGATGAAAATTTTCTACAAATAGTAAAAAATAAGAAATTTACCATATCATTTGAGTTTTTCACCCACATAGTGTTTTTGAGGCCATTTTACCCACGATCTTTCAGTGATGATTCTAGGAACTATGATTGATGAAATTGGAAACCATCTGGACCAAGTAAGTGCTCATCCTGTCCTCTTCCATTTCAGTGGTTTAGTTTTTAGATTTAGTGCTCAATTTTTGAGTTTTAGAGGCTGTAAATTTAAAACTAGGGTGTACGCAGGCTATAGTTCACCGGGTCACATACATGACCTCATGTAATAGGAAAGGTGAATCCTTCCCACGTATATGAAGCCCTATATGCGACTGTGATAATTGTAGCTCGAGTACAACTCCATGAATACGTTTTTTGATAAAAAATGACTCAAAATTTGATGTTACCTTTGCAGGATGGTTATTGAATGGAGAAAAAGGGAGCATGAGGAGGTTGATGCTGCAGTAAAAAGAGATACGGGGGCCCACCAAGCTTTGCAAATATATGGGATCTATAAATTTTGGGCCATGAAAGGAATGAGGGCCTAAGTGAGGTTACTCCAAACATTGATAAAATATTGGGATGTGGAGACTGAGGCATTCAATCTCGATGGGAAACCATTGAGAATTGAAGTGGATGATATATACTTTATTACAGGGTTGTCTCGCCGAGCGAGGAGGTAAATCTCAAGGCCTAAGGGGTTGGAGGTGGGAGATATATTGAGGAGTACATCGCTGCCTACTGCATTGCAGGCACAGAGAAAGTGGGGAGCCAACTCCCTATTAGGGCGATTGAGAAATTGAGTCTAAATATCATCATCTTAGTACTCACACATATATCAGGATCAGCCTCATTGCATTAGGAATCGAGGCCACTTATGTTCTATGTTGCAGAGTGTTTGAGACCCACGGTTTACGATTCGTGCAACTTATTACTGTCCAACATGAAAAGCCAACTGACGGATTGCAAACTCGGTAGGATGAGGAACTTCGGGTTTGCATCCATTCTGTGTATTTTTTTCTTCGATAGGGTTCCAAAAATTATCCCTAGAGTGGAAGTTATTCCACATGATATACGTGATCCAACTATGTCACGGTGGATCGAGGTGATGAGGTGGCTGGGAGGTGGTAGGGTAGCAACCCCCTAAAATAATGATTTCTTCCATTGGTGGTGATGATAAATCATCACCATTGATGACTATCCCCATGAGGGGATTGAATACCGAGAGGATCGTGACATGCCATTACAACTAGGATCCACCTTTGGAGATATCAATGAGAATTTGGTTTTTATATATTTGATTTTTTTGTGTTTTTCGATTTGATAAATGAAAACGAAAACACAAATATTTTTGCATGGTATCATATATTAAAAATTATTTATTTAATGCAGATGTAGGTCCACGATGCCCAGATGGATACCCACGACATTGACGCAAGTATCGAGGAGATGATATGGTAGGAGGGGATGCTAAGAAAGTTCTCTAGAATGTGTAGGAAAACTTATCTCATCTGATGCACACGATTCCTATGGTCCAGGTGGTGGATCTGCCAGAGGCGATCTAGAGGCAGGTGGTGGGTGTACCCCATGCGTGGGTGAGACTATTCCTAGGAATCTTGTGAATTCCATAGTGTGTTCTCATGATACACATCTAGGACCTCATGCTTATATTCCAAAGTTATGTTAAATTTTTAATTAAAATGAAGTACCAAGGCAAGTGTTTCTCTTCCCTAGGCGCCTAAGGGGAGAAATTGTCGAATGTGGGTCTTAGTCAAATTAATTTGTGAGATGCAAATTAAAAGATAACTTTATGATTAAAGTGAGGGTGAGTGAAGAGACACCAAATCTCAGCCACCCATTTGATCTAATCTCAACCGTTAGATTAGAAAACTCCTCACCTTCCCTCATGAGGTTGATTAAGGAAAATGGGCGCACCCATTCTCGGGAGTTGAAGAAATTTTGGTGAGAGGCCAAGAGACTTTTTGGTGAGATGCCAAGAGCAAGAGGAAGCAACAAAAGTCTTGTTGAGAGAACAAGAGAGGAGCTGAAGCATTCTTGTTGAGAGAACAAGAGAGGAGTTGAAGCATTCTTGTTGAGAGAACAAGACAGAACAAGAGAGAGAGGTCGAGCTGAAGAAAAGAGACAGCAACAACAATTTCTGGGAGCATTGGCATGCATTCCAAAGTTGCCGAATAGCATTGAGTGGCACAGAAATTGAATCTTAGCAGAGTTTTGGCACGAATTTCGTGACAGTCCGT
>ML786265.1:122391-136409 GCA_009831015.1 Picea engelmannii | reverse complement strand
AAGATAACTTTATGATTAAAGTGAGGGTGAGTGAAGAGACACCAAATCTCAGCCACCCATCTGATCTAATCTCAACCGTTAGATTAGAAAACTCCTCACCTTCCCTCATGAGGTTGATTAAGGCAAATGGGCGCACCCATTCTCAGGAGTTGAAGAAATTTTGGTGAGAGGCCAAGAGGATTTTTGGTGAGATGCCAAGAGCAAGAGGAAGCAACAACAATCTTGTTGAGAGAACAAGAGAGGAGCTGAAGCATTCTTGTTGAGAGAACAAGAGAGAACAAGAGAGAGAGGTCGAGCTGAAGAAAAGAGACAGCAGCAACAATTTCTGGGAGCATTGGCATGCATTCCAAAGTTGCCGAATAGCATTGAGCGGCACAGAAATTGAATCTTAGCAGAGTTTTGGCACGAATTTCGTGACAGTCCGTACAACATTAAT
This sequence comes from Picea engelmannii, assembly GCA_009831015.1. Taxonomy (NCBI): domain Eukaryota; kingdom Viridiplantae; phylum Streptophyta; class Pinopsida; order Pinales; family Pinaceae; genus Picea; species Picea engelmannii. The sequence continues at coordinate 135,973 of ML786265.1, read as the reverse complement.
TGCCGTATTGTTGTACAAATTTCTGGTTCAGAAATTGAGAAGCAAAGCTACAGGAATGTCCAGATAAGTTTGTGTAAATATCTGAAGATGAATATGCTGTAAAAGAATTTCTCAGAAGCTCATAAATAATACAAAGCCCTCTCTAACTGGTTTTCCCCTTGTGGGTTTTTCCAGGGTTGAAGTTAGACCGAATATCTTTGTGTCTATATTTTCTGAGTTTTTCATATTGCTGATATTTTATTTCTGCGTTGAAAACGATGTTCATAATCCTCATGTTTCAGTTCTGAAATTTATTTTCTGTTAAGTTTTTTAGAAGCTGAAACACCGCTGAGAGAAAATGCTGAAACACCAGGTTGTAGCATATGCTGAAACATAGTGCTGAGTCTTAAGATGAAACACCACTGTGAGCAGATGCTGAAACACTAGGCTGTAGCATATGCTGAAACATAGTGCTGAGTCTTAAGCTGAAACACCGCTGTGAGCAGATGCTGAAACACTAGGCTGTAGCATATGCTGAAACATAGTGCTGAGTCTTAAGATGAAACACCACTGAGTATATGCTGAAACACTAGGTTGTAACATATGCTGAAACAGTGCTGAAACTGAGTTTGGTAATTAAATTTGACCGAAAAATCAGCGAGACTGAAACTGGGTGGGATTTTGAAAAATTAACAAGTTATTTGATGTATTGACCGTATATGTATTTTTGAGGGATAGAAGCCCAATTTTGTACCATGACACCATATTTTTGGACTTAATGGATGAAATATAAAAAATATTTTGGTCTTCGGCTTTAATTATATATCTTACAATGGATGAATGTATGAATGTGTTTTCTCTTTACTTAGTTATGTGATAGATTCCATTCTAAAATTTAATTATTATATGCATTAAATACTTGATTATAACTTCTAGGTATGTGATTATAATTAATAAAATCAAAATATCGTTCCAAAAGTTGTACTCGAAGGAAACGTCGGAGTAATGTATGATCTCTTACCCAGTAACTACTGTTCAATTGACATGAAAATAACTAGGAATCCAGGTGAACTTCTAAAGATCAAAAACCATGTAAAATGATGTCGCGTAGTATCTCTATAATGACACTATACTCAACCACATTATTCATTGATGGCTCCAGAAAAATGACTCCTGAAGACGCCAGTTGTCCCTTGGGTGAATAGATAACCTAGGTGACGAAGGCCATGTTTCGAGTATGACGACTGACACCATCTGCAAATACTAAGAACACTGAAGAGTCCGTTGACATCTTCCAACCAAGGGAAAACTCAATAAGCAAGTCGGTGACACAAAAAGATAAAGAGAAAAATATATACACTGACATACACTAGTATACAAAGGTCAGACACAAGCTCAAAATCCCAAGGGTAATACCTTTTAAGGTAGATCCCATTTTTGGGCTCGTCCAACAGATTCCATTCATAATATTCTAATTCATAGCCTCCTTTTTCGAGGACACGTCGCATGATATAAGGACCGTGCCACATGGGATTGAATTTTCCTACCCCCAACGGTTCCTTAGCTTGGTCATAAATAAGAACTAAGTCACCCTTAGTGTAATTCTAGGGACAGATAAACTTATCATACTAGATATTAACACGTCATTTATTTTCCTCGATAGCTATGGTGGCATATCGATACTACTCATCGAGTTGCTCTAGGTGTACAGGGTATTCTTCAAGATCGATTGTGCTAGGTAGGAGCTTGACTTCCAACTTAAGGGAAGGGATTTCACATTCAATAGGAAGAACCGACTCCACTCCATGGACTAACTGAAACGGTGAGAAACCGATGGAATTATTTACTGTGGTTTGGTATACCCATAGTGCAAGGTAAAGCACCATGTGCCAACTAGATTTACTTTGGGTGACAATTTTTTGCAAAATGGTTTTGAGATATTTATTCACGACCTCTTCTTGTCCATTTTCCCGTGGATAGTAGGGTGACGAATGATTGTGTTTAAACCCACTTTTGATGCTAAATATTTCATCATTTCATTCTAGAAGTGACTTCCATGCTTAGTGACAATCTCCTCTGGGATTCCAAACCGATCTATAAATTTGATTGAATACAAAAAGTGTTGCAGTCTCACCATCATATTTAACTGTAGGCATGGCCTCAACCCATTTAGTAAAATAATCCACGACCACGCTAATATGATGGTGCCCCCTAGCCGAGGTTGGGTTGTAGTCCATGAAGTCCACCCCCCACTTGGTGAATGGATTTCCAATAATGATTGGGTGAAGAGGGGCATGGTACAAGCACATTTTACGAGTGAACACCTAACAAGGGTGACATTTCTTGACCACTTCTACACAATCTTTAATAATTGACGACAAAAAATAACCAGCTTGCAATATCTTTTGGGCTATTGTAAGCCCGAATAAGTGACCACCACATGCCCAACTATGACAATCATTGAGAATGATTTCAAATTCCTCGTGATTTAAAAAATGATGAAAAATATTATCTACTCCTTGATGATACAAAGTGTTACCGATAATGAGGTAGTTTTTGTCTTGATGGCGTATCCGTCGTTGGTCGTATCTCGAAAGATGTTGGGGAAGCTTCAAAGTTCGAAGGTATATTATAATATCACTATTCCAGGGGTCTAAATATGAGATAAGGAATATGTGTTCATCATTGAATGAATAATCATGAAAAATATCCTCATCCTGCCTAGGGAAGTTTGACATCATTTCCACAAAAACTAACGATTTCTTAGATTTCGTAGAGGATAAATCAAGATCAAACTCCTATAAAATCACAATCCATTTGTTGTATTCCACCCCTATGATATGACTTGTAAGGATGTATTGAAATGGATTGATATTAGCAACAACGATAGTATTGAAGAGTAAGATATAGTGACATAATCTCTGAACCACATGCACAGCTGCTAAGGCTAGCTTCTCTATGTGAGAGTACTTAAGTTCATGACTATTTAGTTTTCAGCTAAGGTAATAGATAACATTCTCATGGAGATCTTCATATTCTTGAACAATAACCATACCAATCATTCTTTTGAACGTGGAAATATAAAGAAGTAAATCTCTACTGTAGTCTCGGGGCTTCAACAGAGGTGCCAATACCAGGGATTTCTTAAGAGCATAAATGGAATACTGGGATCACTCATCCCATATGAACAGAGTGTCATTTTTCAAGAGATGCATGAAACCCTTATTTATATTGGCATAGTTAGCTATGAAACGACGTATGAAGTTATCCTTCCCCTGTAAACCTTGAAGCTGTCGAATATTGTGTGGGGGAGGCAATCAAAGTATTTCCTCAACCTTCATGGGGTCCACCATGATCCCATGCTAAAAAACTATGGATCGTGAAAGGAAACCATAACTAATGAAAAATATTCATTTGTGAGGGTTCAGTCGAATGAAATAGTAGAGACATCTTTCAAATACTAGTCGAAGGTGAGTCAGATGATCAACCCTCTTGCGAGAGTGAGAAACTATATCGTCGAGATAAGATTCGACTATATGCTTAAGGTTGTGAAACGCGAAGGTCATGGCAAGATGAAAAGTTGCTCCAATGTTTTTAAGATCGAAAGAGATTTTCCCGTATGCAAATGTACCCCAAGGAAAAATGAATGTCGTATTATGTTGATCCTCTTATTTAATTTGAATTTGATTGTAACATGAAAATCCATCCATAAAAGAAAAGACTTTTCTTCCCGCACACTCGTCAATGATCTGATTGATAAATGGAGTGGGGAAGTTATCTTTAGGACAAGATTATTCAGGTCCCTAAAATCCATACATACACAAATGGTTCCTTGCTTATTATCTATGGGAATGGGGTTAGATACCCATTCGGTCAAGGGAAACGGGTAGATGAAGCTTGCGTTAAGTATCTTCTCCACTTCTTCCTTAATAGCGAGGGCGTTCCTAGGATTTACAGCTCTAAGTCATTGTCAAACAATCTTAACATTCAAATAAGTTTTAATTTCATGTTTGAAAATACTGGGGTTGATCCTTGGAATCTCTTCATACGACCAAGCAAATACATATTGGAATTCCTTGAAGAGATCGGTGTAAATATTATTTTTCTTCAGGTGAAAAATCTGCATCGAAATATACGTTTTCGATCTTATCTGGGGTTCGAGAGATGTCGATCGTGACAGTAGGGGAAATATTCACCATGTTTCCTTCAACATATATACCATGTGTATCTAACGAAACCACGACATGACCAACCATTTATTTCAGGGTGGAGCTAAACTCATCCTGTTCAATCCTCTCAAGCTCTATTAGAAAATAAGATCTATGATGAAGATCATCCCAAGGCATATCAAGAACTGACATGGCCTCTAAGATGGATTCATCCGAGCATAAAGTATCATCGTGGTAGTCATGTGAAATATATTAGTGTGCAACCCATATAGGCTCTAGGATGAGATCTACATCTTTCGTCTACGAGGAGGAAGGATCCTTGTCTGCAATAGCTTATTGTATATCCCGATACAAAATCTCTATTGTGGACAACGACATTTCCATAACTATGTGCAAAGGACCTTCATATGACATATCCAGAGAAGGTAGGGTCCATGGGTCATTAAGATATGAAGTATGGAAAGGAATGAACCTCAATGACGATGAAGAATCATTGGATATGGAATTAATGTACGAGATTGGTGTTGAGAAATCAAAAGTTCCTATCAAGGAGTAATAAATTCTGACACCAACATTCTCAGTTGTCTGCTGAGAATTATCAATAATGGGATCGAAGGTCCCATCGATGCAGTTGAACTAGGGTGCGCAAAAGACAATTGATCAATTGTCACTATCTTCCCTTCACGAGGAAAGCATAAAATGTGGAACACTGATGAAAAAATGATTGTCATAGTGTAAGTCCAATTGCACCACAATAAAATATTATAGTCGAGGGGAGCCAACGTTAGGATCAACAATGCAAGCAGGATAATGGTATGTAATTACATATTAACTCAAAAATGTCCTTTTTCGTAGATTGAGTAATATTAATGAGGTTCAAATGCAAAGTCATATCAGGACTATGGGGGAATCCCATACCTATGGAGTAACTTCTGCATGGGCACCAAATGAAAAAAGTGTGCTAACTAGGGTACCCATGTTTGATAAGTCTCTACCATTTAATAACAACAATTATAATGACAATGAGAAGGTTTTGTCTCGCTAAAAAATGGGTTCGTACCTAGGACATATGAATCATGGTCATAGGATGATGCACAAATGAAAAGTAGGGTGAAAACCTACCTTATATGCCAGTGATGGTATATACCTACCAGAGGCATGAACATGCTAAGGAATGCTGGAAATCCATGAAAAATTGGACAAAACCGCTTCAACCTAGGTCTTATACTGCTCAATTAGTTCGTATGGTCTCAAAAATAGGAAAGATAGGGTAAAAACTATAAAAAGTGGATGAAAATTTTCTACAAATAGTAAAAAATAAGAAATTTACCATATCATTTGAGTTTTTCACCCACATAGTGCTTTTGAGGCCATTTTACCCACGATCTTCCAGTGACGATTCCAGGAACTATGATCAACGAAATTGGAAACCGTCTGGACCAAGTAAGTGCTCATCCTGTCCTCTTCCATTTCAGTGGTTTAGTTTTTAGATTTAGTGCTCAATTTTTGAGTTTTAGAGGCTATAAATTTAAAACTAGGGTGTACGCAGGCTATAGTTCACAGGGTCACATACATGACCTCATGTACACAGGAAAGGTGAATCCTTCCCATGTATATGAAGCCCTATATTCGACTGTGATAATTGTAGCTCGAGTACAATTCCATGAATACATTTTTTGATAAAAAATGACTCAAAATTTGATGTTACCTTTGTAGGATGGTTATTGAATGGAGAGAAAGGGAGCATGAGGAGGTTGATGCTGTAGTAAAAAGAGATACGGGGGCTCGCCAAGATTTTCAAATATGTGGGCTCTATAAATTTTGGGCCATGAAAGGAATGAGCGCCCAAGTGAGGTTGCTCCAAACATTGATAAAATTTTGAGATCTGGAGACTGAGGCATTCAACCTCGACGAGAAACCATTGAGAATTGAATTGGATGATATATACTTTATTACAAGGTTGTATCAACAGGAGAGGAGGTAAATCTCAAGGCTTGAGGGGCTGGAGGTGGGAGGAATATTGAGGAGTGCATTGCCGCCTACTACATTGCAAGCATAGAGAAAGTGGGGAGCCAACTCCCTATTAGGGAGATTGAGAACCTGAGTCTAAAGATCATCATCTTAGTACTCACACATATATCAGGATCACCTCATTGCATTAGGCATCGAGACCACTTATGTTCTATGTTGCAGAGTTTTTAAGAGCCACGGTTTACGATTGGTGCACCTTATTACTGTCCAACATGAAAATCCAACTGACGGATTGCAAACTCGGTAGGATGAGGAACTTCGGGTTTGCATCCATTCTGTGCATTTTTTTCTTCAATAGGGTTCCAAATCTTAGCCCTAGAGTGGAAGTTATTCCACATGATATACACAATCCAACTATGTTGCGATGGACCGAGGTGATGAGGCGGCTGGGAGGTGGTAGGGTAGCAACCCCCTAAAATGCCTAGTTCTTCGATTGGTGGTGATGATAAATCATCACCATTGATGACTATCCCTATGAGGGGATTGAATACCGAGGGGATCATGACATGCCATTACAAATAGGATCCACCTTTGGAGATATCAGTGAGAATTTGATTTTTTTTTGTTTTTCGATTTGATAAATGCAAACAAAAACAAAAATATTTTTGCATGGTATCATATATTAAAAATTATTTCTTTCATGCAGATGTAGGTCCACGATGCCTAGACGAATACCCATGATATCGACGCAGGTACCGAGGAGATGATATGGTAGGAGGGGATGCCAAGAAAGTTCTCTAGAATGTGTAGGAAAACTTATCTCATTTGATGCACATGCTTCCAATGGTCCAGGTGGTGGATATTCCAGAGGCGATGTAGACACAGGTGGTGGGTGTACCCCATGCATGGGTGAGACTATTCTGGCATCTTGTGAATTCCATAGTGTGTTATCATGATACGCATCTAGGACCTCATGCTTATATTCCAAAGTTATTTGATGTATCCACCGTATACATATTTTTGAGGGATAGAAGCCCAATTTTGTACCATGACACCATATTTTTGGACTTAATGGATGAAATATTAAAAATATTTTTGTCTTCGACTTTAATTATATATCTTACAATGGATGAATGTATGAATGTGTTTTTTCTTTACTTAGTTATGTGACATATGCCAATCTAAAATTTAATTATCATATGCATCAAATACTTGATTACAACTTCTAGGTATGTGATTATAAGTAATAAAATCAAAATATCGTTCCAAAAGTTGTACTCAAAGGAAACGTCAGAGTAATGTATGATATCTTACCCAGTAACTACTGTTCAATTGACATGAAACTAACTATGAATCCAGGTGAACTTCTAAAGATCGAAAACCATGTAAAATGATGTCGCGTAGTAGCTCTATAACGACACTATACTCAACCACATTATTCATTGATGGCTCCATAAAAATGACTCCTGAAGACGCCAGTTGTCCCTCAGGTGAATAGATAACCTAGGTGACGAAGGCCATGTTTCTAGTATGATGACTGACACAATCTGCAAATACTAAGAACACTGAAGAGTCCATTGACATATTCCAACCAAGGGAAAACTCAATAAGCAATCCAGTGATACAAAAAGATAAAGAGAAAAATATATACACTAACATACACTAGTATACAAAGGTCACACAAAAGCTCGAAATCTCAAGCGTAATACCTTTTAAGGTAGAGCCCATTTCTGGGCTTGTCCAACACATTTCATTCATAATATTCTAATTCATAGGCTCCTTTTTCGAGGACACGTCGCATGATATAAGGACCGTGCCACATGGGATTGAATTTTCCTACCCCTAGTGGTTCCTTAGCTTGGTCATAAATAAGAACTAAGTCACCCTTAGTGTAATTCTAGGGACATATAAACTTATCATACTAGATATTAACACGTCATTTATTTTCCTCGATAGCTATGGTGGCATATCGATGCTACTCATCGAGTTGCTCTAGGTGTACAAGGTATTCTTCAAGATCGATTGTGCTAGGTAGGAGCTTGACTTCCAACTTAAGGGAAGGGATTTCACATTCAATAGGAAGAACTGAATCCACTCCATGGACTAACTGAAACGGTGAGAAACCGGTGGAATTATTTATTGTGGTTTGGTATACCCATAGTGCAGGGTAAATAATCATGTGCCAATTAGATTTACTTTGGCTGACAATTTTTTGCAAAATGGTTTTGAGATATTTATTCACGACCTCTTCTTGTCCATTTTCTTGAGGATAGTAGGGTGACGAATGATTGTGTTTAAACCCACTTTTGATGCTAAATATTTCATCATTTCATTCTAGAAGTGACTTCCATGATCAGTGACAATCTCCTTCAAGATTCCGAACCGAGCTATAAATTTGATTGAATACAAAAAGTGTTGCAGTCTCACCATCGGATTTAACGATGGACATGGCCTCAACCCATCTAGTAAAATAATCCACAACCACACTAATATGGTGGTGCCCCCTAGCTGAGGTTGGGTTGTAGTCCATGAAGTCCACCCCGCACTTAGTGAATGGATTGACGATAATGATTGGGTGAAGAGGGGCAATGTACAAGAAAATTTTATGAGTGAACACCTAACAAGGGTGACATTTCTTGACCGTTTCTACATAATATTTAATAATTGACGACAAAAAATAACCAAATCGCAATATCTTTTGGGCTATTGTAAGCCCAAATAAGTGACCACCACACGCCCCACTGTTACAATAATTGAGAATGACTTCAACTTCCTCGTGATTTAAACAATGATGAAAAATATTATCTACTCCTTGATGATACAAAGTGTTATCGATAATGAGGTATTTTTTGGCCTGATGGCGTATATGTCATCGATCGTATCTCGAAATATGTTGGGGAAGCTTCAAAGTTTGAAGGTAGATTATAATATCACTATTCCAGGGGTCTAAAGATGAGATACAGAATATGTGTTCATCATTGAATGAATAATCATGAAAAATATCCTCATCCTGCCTAGGGAAGTTTGACATCATTTCCACAAAAACTAATTATTTCTTAGATTTCGTGGAGGATAAATCAAGATCAAACTCCTATAAAATCACAATCAATTTATTGTATTCCACCCCTATGATATGACTTGTAAGGACATATTGAAATGGATTGATATTAGCAACGATGATAGTATTACAGAGTAAGATGTAGTGACATAATCTCTGAACCACATGCACGACTGCTAAGGCTAGCTTCTCTATGTGAGAGTACTTAAGTTCAGGACTATTTAGATTTCAGCTAAGGTAATAGATAACATGCTCATGGAGATCTTCATCTTCTTGAACAATAACCATACTAATCATTCTTTTGGACATGGAAATATAAAGAAGGAAATCACTACTGTAGTCTCGGGGCTTCAACAGAGGTGCCAATACCAGGGCTTTCTTAAGAGCATCAATGGAATACTAGGATCGCTCATCCCATATGAACATAGTGTCCTTTTTCAAGAGATGCATGAAACCCTTATTTATATTGGAATAGTTAGCTATGAAACGATGTATGAATTTATCCTTCCCCTGTAAACCTTGAAGCTGTCGAATATTGTGCTGGGGAGGGAATCAAAGTATTTCCTCAACCTTCATGGGGTCCACCATGATCCCATGCTAAAAAAATATGGATCCTAAAAGGCAACTAGAATTAATGAAAAATATTCATTTGTGAGGGTTCAGTGGAATGAAATAGTAGAGACATATTTCAAATACTAGTCGAAGGTGAGTCAGATGATCAACCCTCTTGCGAGAGTGAGAAACTATATCGTCAAGATAAGATTTGACTATATGCTTAAGGTCATGAAACGCGAAGGTCATGGCACGATGAAAAGTTGCTCCAATGTTTTTAAGAATGAAAGAGATTTTCCTGTATGAAAATGTACCCCAAGGAACAATGATTGTGTTTAAACCCACTTTTGATGCTAAATATTTCATCATTTCATTCTAGAAGTGACTTCCATGCTTAGTGACAATCTCCTCCGGGATTCCAAACCGATCTATAAATTTGATTGAATACAAAAAGTGTTGCAGTCTCACCATCAGATTTAACTGTAGGCATGGCCTCACCCCATTTAGTAAAATAATCCACGACCATGCTAATATGATGGTGCCCCCTAGCCGAGGTTGGGTTGTAGTCCATGAAGTCCACCCCCCACTTGGTGAATGGATTGACGATAATGATTGGGTGAAGAGGGGCATGGTACAAGCACATTTTACGAGTGAACACCTAACAAGGGTGACATTTCTTGACCACTTCTACACAATCTTTAATAATTGACAACAAAAAATAACCAAATCGCAATATCTTTTGGGCTATTGTAAGACCGGATAAGTGACCACCACATGCCCCACTGTGACAATCATTGAGAATGACTTCAACTTCCTCGTGATTTAAACAATGATGAAAAATATTATCTACTCCTTGATGATACAAAGTGTTACCGATAATGAGGTAGTTTTTGGCCTGAAGGCGTATACGTCGTTGGTCGTATCTCGAAAGATGTTGGGGAAGCTTCAAAGTTCGAAGGTATATTATAATATCACCATTCCAGGGGTTTGAATATGAGATAAGTAATATGTGATCATCATTGAATGAATAATCATGAAAAATATCCTCATCCTGCCTAGGGAAGTTTGACATCATTTCCACAAAAACTAACGATTTCTTAGATTTCGCGGAGGATAAATCAAGATCAAACTCCTATAAAATCACAATCCATTTGTTGTATTCCACCCCTATGATATGGCTTGTAAGGATATATTGAAATGGATTGATATTAGCAACCATGATAGTATTGAAGAGTAAGATATAGTGACATAATCTCTGAACCACATGCACAACTGCTAAGTCTAGCTTCTCTATGTGAGAGTACTTAAGTTCAGGACTATTTAGATTTCAGCTAAGGTAATAGATAACATGCTCATGGAGATATTCATCTTCTTGAACAATAACCATACCAATCATTCTTTTGAACATGGAAATATAAAGCAGTAAATCTCTACTGTAGTCTCGGGGCTTCAACAGAGGTGCCAATACCAGGGATTTCTTAAGAGCATCAATGGAATACTGGGATCGCTCATCCCATATGAACAAAGTGTCCTTTTTCAAGAGATGCATGAAACCCTTATTTATATTGGCATATTTAGCTATGAAACGACGTATGAAGTTATCCTTCCCCTATAAACCTTGAAGCTATCGAACATTGTGTGGGGGAGGCAATCAAAGTATTTCCTCAACCTTCATGGGGTCCACCATGATCCCATGCTAAAAAACTATGGATCCTAAAAGGAAAACAGAACTAATGAAAAATATTCATTTGTGAGGGTTCAGTCGAATGAAATAGTAGAGATATCTTTCAAATACTAGTCTAAGGTGAGTCAGATGATCAATCCTCTTGCGAGAGTGAGAAACTATATCGTCGAGACAAGATTAGACTATATGCTTAAGGTTGTGAAATGCGAAGGTCATGGCACGATGAAAAGTTTCTCTAATGTTTTTAAGACCGAAAGATATTTTACCGTATGCAAATGTACCCCAAGGAAAAATGAATGTCGTATTATGTTGATCCTCAGGTTTAATTTGAATTTGATTGTAACCTGAAAATCCATCCATAAAAGAAAATACTTTGCTTCCCGCACACTCGTCAATGATCTGATCGATAAATGGAGTGGGGAAGTTATCTTTAGGACAAGATTATTCAGGTCCCTAAAATCCATACATACACAAATGGTTCCTTGCTTATTATCTATGGGAATGGGGTTGGATACCCATTCGATCAAGGGAAACGGGTAGATGAAGCTAGCGTTAAGTAACTTCTCCACTTCTGCCTTAATAGCGAGGGCGTTCCTAGGATTTACAGCCCTAAGTCATTGTCGAACAATCTTAACATTCAAATAAGTTTTAATTTCATGTTTGAAAATACTGGAGTTGATCCTTGGAATCTCTTCATACGACCAAGCAAATACATGTTGGAATTCCTTGAAGAGATCGGTGTAAATATGAATTTCTTCAGGTGAAAAATCTGCATCGAAATATACGTTTTCAATCTTATCTGGGGTTCGAGAGATGTCGATCGTGACAGTAGGGGAAATATTCACCATGTTTCCTTCAACATATATACCATGTGTATCTAACGAAACCATGACATGACCAACCATTTATCTCAGGGTGGACCTAAACTCATCCTGTTCAATCCTCTCAAGCTCTATTAGAAAATAAGATCTATGATGAAGATCGTCCCAAGGCATATCGAGACCTGACATGGCCTCTAAGATGGATTCATCCGAGCGTAAAGTATCATCGTGGTAGTCATGTGAAATATATGAGTGTGCAACCCATATAGGCTCTAGGATGAGATCTACCTCTTTCGTCTACGAGAAGGAAGGATCCTTGTATGCAATAGCTTATTGTATATCCCGATACAAAATCTCTATTGTGGACAACGATATTTCCATAACTATGTGCAAAGGACCTTCATATGACATATCCAGAGAAGGTAGGGTCCATGGGTCATTAAGATATGAAGTATGGAAAGGAATGAACCTCAATGATGATGAAGAATCATTGGAGATGGAATTAATGTACGAGATTGGTGTTGAGAAATCAAAAGTTCCCATCAAGGAGGAATAAATTATGACACCAACATTCTCAGTTGTCTGCTAAGAATTATCAATAATCGGATCGAAGGTCCCATCGATGCAGTTGAACTAGGATGCGTAAAAGACAATTGATCAATTGTCACTATCTTCCCTTCATGAGGAAAGCATAAAATGTGGAACACTGATGAAAAAATGATTGTCATAGCGTAAGTCCAATTACACCAAAATAAAATATTATAGTCGAGGGGAGCCGACGTTAGGATCAACAATGCAAGCAGGATAATGGTATGTAATTACATATTAACTCAAAAGTTTCCTTTTTCGTAGATCGAGTAATATTAATGAGGTTCAAATGCAAAGTCATATCAGGACTATTGGGGAATCCCATACCTATGGAGTAACTTCTGCATGGGCACCAAATGAAAAAAGGGTGCTAACTAGGGTACCCATGTTTGGTAAGTCTCTACCATTTAATAACAACACTTATAATGACAATGAGAAGGTTCTGTCTCGCTAAAAACTGGGTTCATACCTAGGACATATGAATCATGGTCATAGGATGATGCACAAATGAAAAGTAGGGTGAAAACCTACCTTATATGCCAGTGATGGTATATACCTACCAGAGGCACGAACATGCTAAGGAATGCTAGAAATCCATGAAAAATTGGACAAAACCACTTCAACCTAGGTCTTATACTGCTCAATTAGTTCGTATGGTCTCAAAAATAGGAAAGATAGGGTAAAAACTATAAAAAGTGGATGAAAATTTTCTACAAATAGTAAAAAATAAGAAATTTACCATATCATTTGAGTTTTTCAC
>ML786265.1:109016-122143 GCA_009831015.1 Picea engelmannii | reverse complement strand
TATGGTCTCAAAAATAGGAAAGATAGGGTAAAAACTATAAAAAGTGGATGAAAATTTTCTACAAATAGTAAAAAATAAGAAATTTACCATATCATTTGAGTTTTTCACCCACATAGTGCTTTTGAGGCCATTTTACCCACGATATTCCAGTGACGATTCCAGGAACTATGATCGACGAAATTGGAAACCGTCTGGACCAAGTAAGTGATCATCCTGTCCTCTTCCATTTCAGTGGTTTAGTTTTTAGATTTAGTGCTCAATTTTTGAGTTTTAGAGGCTGTAAATTTAAAACTAGGGTGTACGCAGGCTATAGTTCACCGGGTCACATACATGACCTCATGTACACAGGAAAGGTGAATCCTTCCCATGTATATGAAGCCCTATATGCGACTGTGATAATTTTAGCTCGAGTACAACTCCATGAATACATTTTTTGATAAAAAATGACTCAAAATTTGATGTTACCTTTGCAGGATGGTTATTGAATGGAGAGAAAGGGAGCATGAGGAGGTTGATGCTGCAGTAAAAAGAGATATGGGGGCTCACCAATCTTTTCAAATATTTGGGCTCTATAAATTTTGGGCCATGAAAGGAATGAGGGCCCAAGTGAGGTTGCTCCAAACATTGATAAAATTTTGGGATCTGGAGACTGAGGCATTCAACCTCGACGAGAAACCATTGAGAATTGAAGTGGATGATATATACTTTATTACAAGGTTGTATCACCAGGAAAGGAGGTAAATCTCAAGGCCTGAGGGGCTGGAGGTGGGAGGAATATTGAGGAGTACATCGCCGCCTACTACATTGCAAGCATAGAGAAAGTGGGGAGCCAACTCCCTATTAGGGCGATTGAGAACCTAAGTCTAAAGATCATTATCTTAGTACTCACACATATATCAAGATCAGGCTCATTGCATTAGGCATCGAGACCACTTATGTTCTATGTTGGAGAGTGTTTAAGAGCCACGATTTACGATTGGTGCACCTTATTACTGTCCAACATGAAAATCCAACTGACGGATTGCAAACTCAGTAGGATGAGGACCTTCAGGTTTTCATCCATTCTGTGCATTTTTTTCTTCAATAGGGTTCCAAATATTAGCCCTAGAGTGGAAGTTATTCCACATGATATACACAATCCAACTATGTCACGGTGGACCGAGGTGATGAGGCGGCTGGGAGGTGGTAGGGTAGCAACCCCCTAAAATGCCTAGTTCTTCCATTGGTGGCGATGATAAATCATCACCATTGATGACTATCCCTATGAGGGGTTTGAATACCGAGGGGATCATGACATGCCATTACAACTAGGATCCAACTTTGGAGATATCAGTGAGAATTTGATTTTTATATATTTGATTTTTTTGTGTTTTTCGATTTGATAAATGCAAACAAAAACAAAAATATTTTTGCATGGTATCATATATTAAAAATTATTTCTTTCATGCAGATGTAGGTCCACGATGCCTAGACGAATACCCATGACATCGATGCAGGTACCGAGGAGATGATATGGTAGGAGGGGATGCCAAGAAAGTTCTCTAGAATGTGTAGGAAAACTTATCTCATATGATGTAAATGCTTCCTATGGTCCAGGTGGTGGATATGCCAGAGGCGATGTAGACACAGGTGGTGGGTGTACCCCATGCGTGGGTGAGGCTATTCTGGCATCTTGTGAATTCCATAGTGTGTTATCATGATACGCATCTAGGACCTCATGCTTATATTCCAAATTTATTTGATGTATCGACCGTATATATATTTTTGAGGGATAGAAGCCCAATTTTGTACCATGACACCATATTTTTGGACTTAATGGATGAAATATTAAAAATATTTTGGTCTTCGGATTTAATTATATATCTTACAATGGATGAATGTATGAATGTGTTTTTTCTTTACTTAGTTATGTGACAGATGCCAATCTAAAATTTAATTATCATATGCATCAAATACTTGATTACAACTTCTAGGTATGTGATTATAAGTAATAAAATCAAAATATCGTTCCAAAAGTTGTACTTAAAGGAAACGTCAGAGTAATGTATGATCTCTTACCCAGTAACTACTGTTCAATTGACATGAAACTAACTAGGAATCCAGGTGAACTTCTAAAGATCGAAAACCATGTAAAATGATGTCGCGTAGTAGCTCTATAACGACGCTATACTCAACCACATTATTCATTGATGGCACCATAAAAATGACTCCTGAAGACGCCAGTTGTCCCTCAGGTGAATAGATAACCTATGCGACGAAGGCCATGTTTCGAGTATGACGACTGAAACCATCTGCAAATACTAAGAACACTGAAGAGTCCATTGACATCTTCCAACCAAGGGAAAACTCAATAAGCAAGACAGTGACACAAAAAGATAAAGAGAAAAATATAGACACTAACATACACTAGTATACAAAGGTCACACAAAAGCTCGAAATCTCAAGCGTAATACCTTTTAAGGTAGAGCCCATTTCTGGGCTTGTCCAACACATTTCATTCATAATCTTCTAATTCATAGGCTCCTTTTTCGAGGACACATCGCATGATATAAGGACCGTGCCACATGGGATTGAATTTTCCTACCCCCAGTGGTTCCTTAGCTTGGTCATAAATAAGAACTAAGTCACCCTTAGTGTAATTCTGGGGATAGATAAACTTATCATACTAGATATTAACACATCATTTATTTTCCTCGATAGCTATGGTGGCATATCGATGCTACTCATCGAGTTGCTCTAGGTGTACAAGGTATTCTTCAAGATCGATTGTGCTAGGTAGGAGCTTGACTTCCAACTTAAGGGAAGGGATTTTACATTCAATAGGAAGAACCGAATCCACTCCATGGAATAACTAAAATGGTGAGAAACTGGTGGAATTATTTATTGTGGTTTGGTATACCCATAGTGCAGGGTAAATCATCATGTGCCAATTAGATTTACTTTGGCTGAATTTTTTTTGCAAAATGGTTTTGAGATATTTATTCACGACCCCTTCTTGTCCATTTTCTTGGGGATAGTAGGGTGACGAATGATTGTGTTTAAACCCACTTTTGATGCTAAATATTTCATCATTTCATTCTAGAAGTGACTTCCATGATCAGTTACAATCTCCTTCAAGATTCCAAACCGAGCTATAAATTTGATTGAATACAAAAAGTGTTGCAGTCTCACCATCGGATTTAACGATGGACATGGCCTCAACCCATCTAGTAAAATAATCCACAACCACGCTAATATGGTGGTGCCCCCTAGATGAGGTTGGGTTGTAGTCCATGAAGTCCACCCCCCACTTAGTGAATGGATTGACGATAATGATTGGGTGAAGAGGGTCAGGGTACAAGCACATTTTACGGGAGAACACCTAACAAGGGTGACATTTCTTGACCGTTTCTACACAATCTTTAATAATTGACGACAAAAAATAACCAAATCGCAATATCTTTTGGGCTATTGTAAGCCCAAATAAGTGACCACCACATGCCCCACTGTTACAATCATTGAGAATGACTTCAACTTCCTCATGATTTAAACAATGATGAAAAATATTATCTACTCCTTGATGATACAAAGTGTTACCGATAATGAGGTAGTTTTTGGCCTGATGGTGTATATGTCATCGATCGTATCTCGAAAGATGTTGGGGAAGCTTCAAAGTTTGAAGGTAGATTGTAATATCACCATTCCAGGGGTCTAAAGATGAGATACAGAATATGTGTTCATCATTGAATGAATAATCATGAAAAATATCCTCATCCTGCCTAGGGAAGTTTGACATCATTTCCACAAAAACTAATGATTTCTTAGATTTCGTGGAGGATAAATCAAGATCAAACTCCTATAAAATCACAATCAATTTATTGTATTCCACCCCTATGATATGACTTGTAAGGACATATTGAAATGGATTGATATTAGCAATGATGATAGTATTGCAGAGTAAGATGTAGTGACATAATCTCTGAACCACATGAACGACTGCTAAGGCTAGCTTCTCTATGTGAGAGTACTTAAGTTCAGGACTATTTAGATTTCAGCTAAGGTAATAGATAACATGCTCATGGAGATCTTCATCTTCTTGAAAAATAACCATACTAATCATTCTTTCGGACATGGAAATATAAAGAAGGAAATCTCTACTGTAGTCTCGGGGATTCAACAGAGGTGCCAATACCAGGGCTTTCTTAAGAGCATCAATGGAATACTAGGATCACTCATCCCATATGAACATAGTGTCCTTTTTCAAGAGATGCATGAAACCCTTATTTATATTGGAATAGTTAACTATGAAACGATGTATGAAGTTATCCTTCCCCTGTAAACCTTGAAGCTGTCGAATATTGTGTTGGGGAGGCAATCAAAGTATTTCCTCAACCTTCATGGGGTCCACCATGATCCCATGCTCAAAAACTATGGATCCTAAAAGGAAACTAGAATTAATGAAAAATATTCATTTGTGAGGGTTCAGTCGAATGAAATAGTAGAGACATATTTCAAATACTAGTCGAAGGTGAGTCAGATGATCAACCCTCTTGCGAGAGTGAGAAACTATATCGTCGAGATAAGATTTGACTATATGCTTAAGGTCATGAAACACGAAGGTCATGGCATGATGAAAAGTTTCTCCAATGTTTTTAAGAATGAAAGAGATTTTCCTGTATGAAAATGTTCCCCAAGGAAAAATGAATGTCGTATTATGTTGATCCTCGGGTTTAATTTGAATTTGATTGTAACCTGAAAATCCATCCATAAAAGAAAAGACTTCGCTTCCTGCACACTCGTCAATGATCTGATCGATAAATGGAGTGGGGAAGTTATCTTTAGGACAAGATTATTCAGGTCCCTAAAATCCACATATACACGGATGGTTCCCTGCTTCTTATCTATGACAATGGGGTTGGATACCCATTCAATCAAGGGAAATGGGTAGATGAAGCTAGCGTTAAGTAACTTCTCCACTTCTACCTTAATAACGGGGGCATTCCTAGGATTTACAGCTCTAAGTCATTGTCGAACGGTCTTAACATTCAGATAAGTTTTAATTTCATGTTTGAAAATACTGGGGTTGATCCTTGGAATCTCTTCATATGACCAAGCAAATACATCTTGGAATTGCTTGAAGAGATCGATGTAAATATGAATTTCTTCAGGCGAAAAATTTGCATTGAAATATACGTTTTCGATCTTATCTGGGGTTCGAGAGATGTCAATCGTGACAGTAGGGGAAATATTCACCATGTTTCCTTCAACATATATACCATGTGTATCTAACGAAACCACGACATGACCAACCATTTATCTTAGGGTGGACCTAAACTCATCTTGTTCAATCCTCTCAAGCTGTATTAGAAAATAATATCTATGATGAATATCGTCCCTAGGCATATCAAGACCTGACATGGCCTCTAAGATGGATTCATTTGAGGGTAAAGTATCATCGAGGTAGTCATGTGAAATATATGAGTGTGCAACCCATATAGGCTCTAGGATGAGATCTACCTCTTTCGTCTGCGAGGAGGAAGGATCTGGGTCTGCAGTAGCTTATTGTATATCCCGATACATAATCTCTACTGTGGACAACAACATTTCCATAACTATGTGAAAAGGACCTTCATATGACATATCCGGAGAAGGTAGGGTCCATGGGTCATTAAGATATGAAGTATGGAAAGGAATGATCCTCAATGACGATGAAGATACATTGGAGATGGAATTAATGTACGATATTGGTGTTGAGAAATCAAAAGTTCCCATCAAGGAGGAATAAATTCCAACACCAACATTCTTAGTTGTCTGCTGAGAATTATCAATAATGGGATCGAAGGTCCCATCGATGTATTTGAACTAGGGTGCGCAAAAGACAATTGATTGATTTTCACTATCTTTCCTTCATGAGGAACGCATAAAATGTGGAACACTGATGAAAAAATGATTGTCATAGCGTAAGTCCAATTACACCACAATAAAATATTATAATCGAGGGGTGCATCAACCACCTTGACCTTGACCTCCACAATTTTACCGCCTAACTGGACTGGAAAGGTGAGGAGAATTCTGTGGGGTTTGAATGAACATCCATCAAATGTGGTCAACATGGTCATGGAATGAGAAAGTGGGGGAGAGCTAATGGATTCCCAGCAAGATAAAGACATCACAGATGTCGAAGCACCTTCATCCATGCTAGTGTGCTTAACAATTATCTCCATTTAGTCTACATTAATTTGAAATTCCATGTGGTTAGGTAAGCGAGGCTTAACATATGCGATGTCAAACTTGATAACCTTTGAGCTACTCGAGTCTAGAGATCCCAACAAAGACAATAAGGTGTTCCTTTGTGTAGGACACATATGGAGCACCTCCAAAGATGACATCACGCACAACATTTGGCCCAAATCCTCAACAATCGAGTAATTTTGGGCAGCTCTAGAATTAGGATTGTGAGTAGAGCGCTTAAAGACTCCTTTCAGAATATGAGGAGGAGGTTCAATCTTATCAATATGAAAATGTGTTTCCGAAGGAGGAGGATCTAGACATGAAACAGGTTGTGAAGAACCATAATCACGAGTCCTAGTGGCTACACTTACCTCATATCCAATCATATTGACACATTGACGACCACCATCATGTGCCAGGGGACTTTGACCTCCACCTGACGCATTTCTGGTGTTCGAGGATCCTGAGGCCATATTTTGATTATGTGGAAATGGGTTAGTTAACACAACATGATACTGCACTATGAGCCTCGAGGCTTCCTTAATTTTGAGGCACAAGTAGGTAAGGTGATCTTCTTTACAAAGTTTACAAGGAAACTTCACCTTCCTCTTTTCTTTCTTGTCCTCACCAACATTATTACTAGATTTATCATTATCGTTGTCATCCTTGATTTTATTATCATTATTATTCTTCCCACCCTTATGATTATTATTATGACTTTTCTTCTTGTTCCCTCTAGGTTGCTAGTTACCGTTGGGGTTCATCGACTGTACATAATGTACATCTGCTGACTAGGTGGTTGAGGATGAAGCCGTATCTTTTCCTATTGCAGACTAGTTAAGAGACAAATCATTTAGCTGGTTCTTCACCAATTCTGCATTCTTAGCACTTGTGAATCCTATGATGCCATCGGCATGAGGTCCAATATTTTTTCTACGATAGTAATTCGACTACGGCGCATCAGGGATAATTTCGTAGAGCATCCCAGATTGAGAATATATAAGATCCAACTGTTGGGATTTGAAGATGGTGTCTTCCTTAGATGTGACTCTAGATGTAATCAAATCTAGTCATAAGTATGCTAGATAAATATAAATTCTAACAAGAGAAGGATAGAATCCTACCTCGTCCGGACATTCGAAGAAGACCACCGTTGAGGTTACAATCCAACGCTTGATACTTGCAACTTGTCCTCAACATACAAGATACACAAGCATATGTAAATTATTTATAATGTTAGAATACAAGCTAACATAATCCATTAACATGTATAACAAATATTTCCATGGAAAGTAATACAAATATTTGCAACATATAATTGGATGAGAAAAGAGTATTTCTATTAAAGTAATCAACACAAGTATATAGGTGAAAAACTTCTGTAAGGACACATATCAGAACCCAGAAACTAAGTCCCTCCAGCTGGGCCTTCACGACTTCAATCCTCCACATAGGCAAACTCACAAGTAGTAGGAGTAATTTACTTTCTCTTTCTCAAGATAGGAAGAGCTTGGGGGATGAACAAAATAAGTTCAGACTTTCAAGGAAAAAGGGATGCAGACTCAATATGAAGTGAAATTTTTCTAGAGTGTCTTTGATATCAACATTTAATTCCTTAAGGATTGTATATGGATCAATTTATAGCTTCCAAATGGACTTGAAGGGTCGGGTCAAAGAGTTTCAAGTATATGGAAGGTCAAGGATCGTGGATTTCGTGTTCGAGCATGGAAACCCGACATATTTTTAAATTTTTGAGCACACAACCTGATGTGTGTGAGATGTAATGGAGCAACATGCATATACGCGAGTTGTCTAACTGTGGTCTGCGCATATGTACAAAATTTTGAATTTTTTCTCTAGAATGAGAAAAATAGGGAATTTGAGTTTGCAGAGGGAAAGGGAAGGCCATCAAAGAAAGATGCATAGAGTGTGGAAAAAATTTCTATAACAAATACATCACTACTTGTCTACTTATACATTCTTTCTTATTAAAAATGCTAGCTAGAACAACTTTTTGGAGGATTTGTTTGTGGATTTGTTGAGGTGACATAATTTCCCTTCAAAAATCAGAAGTGCTCCCTAGTACATGATCCCAATTAGACTATGCACTGTTTGGTTTAGGAAACCCATCCAGATTCTAGCCCAGATGCCATTACTGGGTTTAAGGGGTGATTGGATGGTTGTGAATGAAATGGGAAATGCAAATGAAAGCTAAATAAGTGCATAAATAAAATATAACCTATCCTATCCTAGCTAGGAGAGACTATGGTAACCAATGAGAATCCAAACATGCAACCAATCCCTGCAAAAGACTCCTTTCAGGTAGCTATTAAGAAGAAACAAGTTTAGACAACAAATGCATACAAAGACATAACTAGATTAGTTTAATCTATGATTTTACATGCATAAAATACTCATCATCTTAGGAAAAAAGATAGGACAAATTAGATTAAATTGCAAGAAAGATTTGTATTTGCAAAAGAATAGTTTGTAAGCAAAATAACATTCTTACAACACATGCAAACAACATAAAAATCTACTGAAAATAGTTTACATCAAGCTATCATCCGCAAGATCTATTATCTCTAAAAAAATGGCCCTTAGGGATTATCCATATTAATTCTGAAAGTAGTTCCCGAATATACAATGCTTGAAGATCCCTTTCAAAATGGGCCTCTTCCTTTACTTATAATAATCTAAGTAACTACCTGTGGGATCTTCTTGGATTATGCAAGAATCAGTTACAAGTCTCTTCATCTTCCCCTTCTAAAATGATGTTGAAAAGTGTTAGAATAGGATGAAGATGATGATGGTTGGAAAGAGACAAAATAGGGGGCAATTGTAGACAAATTCGAATTTACTATTTTGTCTCTTTTACTTGTTTTTGTCTCTCATGTAAGCCTCCCAAGCTTCATGCTGTCCTCCAATAGATATAACTCTATGGTACACGAGTTCTTCTAGGGTGGTTGCATGAGAGGCCAAGTTTTTTGAAAGGGTTTTCATGTCCCTCTTTAGATTAGCCATGAAAGCCTGTATCATGGTTTTCGTTTTGTCTATCCAGACTAGATGCTCCTCCATTATGTCTAATGTCACCTTTGTACCTTCCTGAGCATCATATTGTCTTTGGTTCATATGTTTTTGTATTTCTTCAAATATTTTCTCTTCTTTTTTGGTATTTCCAAGTGCCTTGATAGGATGGAGGTTCCCTTTATTTGTCAATACATGTGCTTCCTTGTGGATTTACGCATAGATGGCTAGGGAGATCTTTGTTTCCTTTTCATCCCTCTCCCTAGCATGTTGGTAGCGATCAAACGTTGTATAATCGATTTTCCTTTCCCATTCTGAGGAGTGAGGCATATCGACTGGAGTATCCAGGTTCTGAGTAATCCATTGTTGCATACCATTCAAACATTCTCTGATGGAAACAAATTGGATGTTCTTATCCTGTACTAAACTATGTTGATATATGATTTGTGCTGCCAGCTGCTGGAAGACTTGCAAGTGGGTTACATGTATTTAGCTTCCTCATTTAGCTCCACCTTGACCTTCTCGACGCATATCCTGAACTCCTTGAGGATTCTTTTGTCTTTCCTCCCATGCCTAAATTCTTCTTTCAACTCTCTAATTCGACCATCCTTCTCTTTATTCTCACATAATAGATCCTTGAGATTTTGTTCCGTTTCCAGTGTGAAGGATGTGATGATGAATGTGATAGAGAGTGGATATTTTCTTACCTATATTGTCATTGGGGTCTCTATGAAAACTAATAATGGGACACTTCTAGTGATTAGTATATTTCTGGTTTGTCGTAGCACAATCCTGTCGATGTCCTTGTCGAATCATACTTTTTTCATATTTTCCACCTTGCTAGGCTTAGATGGCGTGTGAATTTACAACTCGATTTCACCGACTAAGAGGTGACCACTGATGAGAGGAACATTTGTTGATTTTCTGGGGATGTTTGTATCCATGGGAGATGTATAATTATTCAATGCATCTTCATCCCATTTCCTTTGATCCTCTTCAACTCCTTTTGATGTTGCCTCATCTGTTTCTCTTTTCTCTGCTACTACCACTGCTACTATTTCTACTTCTATAGTTGGTTTGGCTTCAACTACTACATTAGCTTTAACTTCTTCTTCATGTCATTTTTGTTTGACAACGTCCTCCTCTTTCTTCTATACTTTTTCCTTCTTTCTTCGTTTCTTATCTGCAACTGCCTCCTTGGATTCTCTTTGTTCTCTCTATTCAACCTCTTCGACTTCCTTTTTGTTTTTGTTTACCTCAACCTCGACATCTGCAATGAATTGTATTTTCCTTCTTCTTCTGCTACTTCCTATGATTTGAAATTCAAAGTTGTAGTCATGATTTCTGCCACTTCTTCTTCAACTTTCTTATGTGCTTCCTCTCTATCCTTTTCCTCATCTTAGATACTCCCTAGTGGTTTTCCTTTTCACCTAAATATGACTTCATGATGAGTTCGAGCATGGTAGTGGATCTCCTCTTCTTCCCATTTGTTTGATTTGTATTCCCATCTATGGTTGTGCTTGATGCAATGTTCCTTGACCACGTCTTGAGGGTCATGTATTCAGAATCTCTCTTCCCCAAAGCATAATGATATCAATGTGTCCACCTCATCTTGGGCATGTTTAATGTCTTCAAAAGAGTATGACCTGACCCTTAATGTTAAAGGATCCCAAATAACCTTCTTATCTATGTAGAGTGATGCTCCAACTTAGTGGATTATGGTCTGATAAGCGATCACTTGCAATACTAGCCTGTTGGGAATAAATATGTAGAGCATATGAGGAGATTTGGTGGCTCCACATATTATCAAATATGTCCCATATTCCAAGAGATACTAGTCTCCTATCATGTGTACTATTTCTTGGGAATTTTTGGTCATGCATGGCACAGGTGCATAAAAGATAAACCAATATAGTGGCACCAGGAAGTAATCACAAATTTTGTGATACTCGATTCTGTACTTGTGCTCCTAGAGAACTTTGTAGTAGATGTGAATAGGAGGGTTGGTTGGCTTCCAAAACCAACTCATATTCCAATACTGGTGTCACACACATACCATGTCTAGAAGGTAGGAGGACATGTGAAAACTAGGAAACTTGTCGGGGCTGGTCTCTTTGGTCGCTCCAATAAAGTCTTCTAGGGACACTAATATAATATCAACCCAATTGTAAGATGACCCAACATCAACAATGTAGTATATGAGGGGTACCAGAGATAAAATGAACTTTGAAGCATCCTATTCTTCGTACAAACTGCACAACATCACTACAATGTATTGATATAGAGTCCTCAGTAGGCTAGTGGGGTAATTACCTGAGATTCTTATTTTGAATGGCTTGGCGCACTTGTACCAGACTTTGCACATATATTTTGCCTTAAGTAGAAATTTATTGACAAGGAATTCATACAATGATAAATATCGTCTCTAAGAGTGATAATATGAGGCTATATATGATTCTTAGAATGATGTTATGGGGCGTTCCCTAACATTGAGGATGTATCTATTGTCCACGTATACATGTTTCAAAATCCATGAGATTGCGTCCAAGCATGGAAAGACTGTTGCATGGGATACCATGCCCTATGTAATTATGATTTATTACTGATGTTCTTAAATATTTCAAGATTAGGGTCATCTTTTACTTCTTGGGGGAAGCTTTGGTTTTTGAACATCTGGTAGACTTCGCCCCATTTAACTGAAGTCCCTTTGTCTATAAATCCTTTGGTATAATCATCATAAATTGACCCTGAGAGTTTTACCTCTTATTCCTAAAACCAAAATACAAAAAAAATCCACATAGAGAGTCGGGACTGAAGGCCTACCAGGCGAGATTATTTCTCACTGTACTCCAATTTTTCTCTCTCTCGGTGACAAATAATGAAAATGCGAGGTTTTTGGGGGAGGGTTACTTTATAGGATTTAACTTGGCACAAAAATTGATGTATCAGAGGTAATCGACATAAGTGCACCAACGTGTTGGAAATGTTCATACCAACTTCACTGATATGGAGTCGTAGTGTATTGACGAAGTTCATAGGAACTTGGCCAGTAACAAAGTTTTGTGTGTTGGAAAAAATCATGTGAACCTCTCCAGTGTATCAACAAAGTTCGTTGGAAACTTGCTGGTGACAAAGGCCTGTGTGTCGGGGACAATCGCCTGAACTCTGCTGGTGTATTGGCGTCAATGATTGGAAGTCGACCAATAACAAAGATTTGTGTGTCAGCGAACTTTGTTGGAAGATCGCCAGTACACTAAAACTCATGCTCAAAAATCATTAAGTGGTGCTTCCATTTCAGTGTTGGCGAGTTGGCCACGAACTCGACAATACCGACTATATCGAACTCGCCGACATAGCCAGAATCCAAAAAAAAATGAAAGTTAAAAAAATTCTCAGTGAAAGATTGGAAGACTTTAATGAAGATCGTGATAATGGGCTACCTTCATCAACAAGTTAAGAGAGTCTTAATAATAAAAGGAGGGTACCTATTTCTTAGTAGGAATTGACTCTTCGAGCAACGAGACAAGAAAAAAGGGAAGCTGTTGGTGCCTCGTATTTGTGGATTTTTTGCTGCTACATGGATATTCATTGCTAGGGTTTTGATGGATGAAACATTTTTTGAGTAAGTGGTCTCTTCTCATATTTTGGTTTTGTTTATGAGTGCATTTAAGTGTATTGTTGGTTGAGATTTCTCTTAGAATTTTTTTGAACATGCCCTTTTTGTTAGAGCAAAGATTACTAGTGAAGAATATTCCCTTGAATTTCCCTTAATATATTTGTTGGATCTTCTAGGGTTAGTATTGAACAACCTCTAGATATCACCTTAGTTATCCACTCACATTTTCTTTAAACGGATCCTTAATTGATCCCAAATTCCCCCCCCCCCCCCC
>ML786265.1:85574-104686 GCA_009831015.1 Picea engelmannii | reverse complement strand
ATCTCAAAAGCAATCTAGAGTTGTAGTAAAAGTACATTAATCACACTTTGCCTTGAACAAACTGAAGTTCTACTTTGAATTACAGAAAAGAAACCTACCTATTGCAGAGTTCAAAGTTTAAGGAAATAATTATCCGAAGAATCCTGGATTACATTTAAGAAACAACAACCTAGGAAAGAAATCTTTCAAGATACTGCAAAAGAAAAGACCAACTATTCTGTAACAGAGAACAGGACCCTATTCCCCAAGTAGGAATCTTCAGCACCTGTTTCCGACTATCACACTTTCATGAACTCATTACTAATCAAAATGATTGACACATACTGAAGGCTAATTATCTCATAACAAAGAACATGACCCTATTCCCCAAAAAGGAATCTTCAACACCTGTCTCTGATTATCACACTTTCATAAATTCATCAAACATAATTACCAATCAGAATGATTAACAATTACCCAAGCATGAATTATATGAAAACAATGTAACAATCAGTAAAGCAGAGTTTCAGCAAAACAGAGTTCAGTAAAGTAGAGTTTCAGCAACATAGAATTTAATCAAGGCGTGAAAAAAAATAATACTAACACACTACAGAACTAATGGGTGAATCTTGTGAATAAGGTGGGCCCTCCCTTCTCACAAGATTCCTCAGAAATGAAAGGAACTAGGAAGAAATGCTCAAAATAATATTTTATTCATCTGTCAACTGTATCATGTTACAATGTCTAAAGTGAACATGTCCTTCTCTGTAATTCCTTTCTAGCAAAAAAAAAGGATCCTCTTTAATGATGATTTCCCCTTATTTAAAGAGGAGAATCCCCTCAATACAATTGATCATCAAATTACATGTGCACATACGAATCCTATTCTTAGTCAGATCTAATCTTCTATACTGGAATAAGATATCCTGATCTCCCGTAACATAATGCTATTACAATAGTTGGAACGGTGTTGGGTGAGGTGTAGATGTTGCGGCCGGTGTAACAATTTCTTTATTTATCTTCTTGTTATTGTTGTTGTATACTGTTTCAACATCGCAAATCACAGACTGTTTCAGCAACGGGATTTGCATTCTGACTGTTTCAACAACATGGTCTCAAGCAGTAGCGATGGTTAATTCTAGCTTAAGGTGCGGCTGTTGTGGCCAGTGTAACAACTCCTGTGTGAATTGTTGTTTCATCATCCCAGACCATAGACTATTTCAACAATGGGGTTTGCGTGCTTTTTACTGTTTCAACAATGGGTCTTCAAGCAACAACAATAATCTGCAGTTCGAACTATTTCAGCACTATATGTTTATTATTGATGGTTAAGTATGAGAGTAATGTAAAATTACATGTAAAAAAAATTAAACATATAGCAAAGAGAAGAGGCGTTATATGCCTTTGGAAAGATAGGGTAAGGTGATAATGTAAGCTTAAATGTGAGTGGAAAAAGGATGTAATGGTAGAAAAAAGTGTGAACAAAAAGGTACATTATAGAGTCCTAACAATTGCCTAAGTTGATGCAAGAGCATCGCCATCAAGATTCAATGAGGCCAAGTGGAGAAAAACTCAACATCCAATGAACACATTCAAATTGGTTTTGGATTCCAAGGAGAGGGCATCACTTTAATGTTTTGAAAATATTGTAATTAAAGGCCCATAATATTTTGAGGCATGAGCCATTGTAAACAATCCAGGAGATTGTAATTTCTTTAACTCCCAAAGGATTGTATAGATTTGGAGCATCAACTCATATCTATATTGTAAATGCTCATTTATTTGTGATAATCTTAGTGGTAGTATGCTTTAATTATGATGTGAAAGCACTAGAGTAGTCGAAAGGAAGGCTCGAGAAGCCCCTTCATGTATAAATGCATGTAATCTATTCCCAAAAGAGGTTGCTGAATATTATTGTATTTGTTGTTGAGATCATTGTGATTATTGCAGAGAAAGAGAGAAGCTGAGAGCTATGAGAACTCTTGTAAATGTTTTCCTGAAGGAATATAATAGAGGATATTTACTTCACATGTCTGAGTTTGCTTATCTCTGAGTTATTTGGGTAATGTTATGTTATCTATTTTTTTGTGTTTATATGCATGTGTGTGTATTTAATGGTTGAATGAATGAACCTTTGATGTTCTATAAGTTTCGATTGTTTCTCTCCCAAACTTTGTGTGCAAGGAGTGCACAATGGCCACGCAAGGAGTGCAAAGGCAAAGTCATTTAAAGACTCGATAGATCAGGAGAGATAGAGTGAATTTCGTAGAGTGAGTGTAAGGAATGCACATATACTCATTTCAATATAAAAAGATCAAAGGATAGACTCATGAAAGGATTGCACAGGGCCAACACTTAGTGAAGTGTTGAGAGAGTCTCAAGGAGAGAAAGTGCAAGGAGTGCGTATGAAATTTTCTCTAAGTCTCAAGTTCGGGAGAAGTAGTGCAAGGTGTGCACCAAGGTTCGAATCACTTAAAGTGACAAATATCAGGAAGAATAGCGAGCAAAGGTCCTTGGAGAAAGGATTCATTTTGTTTGGAGGTTGAGTGGATGAGATCCATTCGAGATAAGCCAAAGTTTTTCACAACCATCAGATTTGAAGAAGGTGCATGAGTTTTAAACCTTTAAGTCCATTGGACTTCATGAATTCGACAGTTTTAGGGTGTGTGTTGTGTAGGAAACAAATTTCCCGAAGTCCCAGAGTCCGAAGTTAATTTGGACCGTTGGTAGACGGGGGACACATGTCCGCAGATAAATAGTTATCCAGAAGTTTGGCTATCCAGTGAACCTGAAGTGTTGTTCCAAGAGTGTGAAAAACTCCCAAAGCTACAAATCCCAGACCCGATCTTGACCGTTGGTGTCAGGGCCACGTGTCGATAGATTGATAGTGATTTAGCAATTTGATAGTCTAGGAGAATGGAGGTGTAAATTTTTGTGTCTCAAGAACTCCCAAAGTCCGGAGTAGATATCGACTGTCTATTGAGAGGGACACATGGATCATAGATCCAACCCTTCGTCAGTTTGACATTCATAGGATTTGAAGTGTTGTATCATGAAGAGCTCCGAACCCGGAGACTAGAGTAATCTTAGGCCGTCGATTGAAGGTAGACGTCATCTGTTCGATTTTCTAGTTCAGAGTTTGCACATTTAGTGGTGTTGCACATTTATATAGGGAAAACTCTCAAATCCTGGAGTCCCAAAATTTGTTGTGAACCATAGATCAAGGAACATATTGTGAGTCATTGATCCCCATCTATGTTTGACTATTCATGAATTCGATGTTCGGGAGGATTGTTGTGTGTTGTATTTAGAACTCTTGAAGCCCATAGCTCCGAAGTGTCGGATTTCCTATAGGTTAAAGATATTATCCCATGATTTTGGCTCAAGGTCATGTTGATTTCTCTGTTGACATGATAAGACCCTCATGCACGCAAATTTTCTCACAGGGAAAAGAGAAAGGTAATTTGGTAGAGTATTTCTAGGGTCCAGCAAGAGCCCGAGATCTAATTCAACTCCCTTAAGTTAACGATCCTAGACTGGGAGGTCGCGCCAAACCCAGGAGTGATGGGGATTTTCATTAAGTGGTATCAGAGAGAGAAATAAGCTCTATGAGAAAAGGAAACACTTAGAATCATGCCACCAAGAGGACAGAGGGAGAGACCTGTAGTTAATGCAGCCATGGAAGAGGAAATGAGAAAACTTCATGCAAGGTTGGATGCCAAGGAGACAAAACAAAGAAGATCACCCAAATATTTTGACGTCAATGAAGCTGAAAGTGAAGATGTAGAAGTAGAAGAAGTTGTAGGAGAACAAGC
The DNA here is from genome assembly GCA_009831015.1 of Picea engelmannii. Lineage (NCBI taxonomy): Eukaryota > Viridiplantae > Streptophyta > Pinopsida > Pinales > Pinaceae > Picea > Picea engelmannii. The sequence goes on along the minus strand of ML786265.1, from coordinate 100,892 downwards.
AGCAGAGGAGCGATTGCTAAGGGATGTTGTCAAGCTGGGAACCAGAGAAAAGATGGAAGTCCCAATGTATGAAGGTAATTTAAATGTAGAAGAAATGCTTGACTAGATAAGTGTTTTAGACAAGTACTTTGACTATGAGGAAATTTATGATGAGAAGAAGGTAAAGCATGCAGTGACTAGATTGAAGGGACATGCAAATTTATGGTGGGACGAGTTACAAGCTGACAAAAGGAGGAAAGGTAAGGCCAAAATCAAGATTTGGGATAGAATGGTAGCTAATCTCAAGGCTAAATTCATACCCAATGATTATCAATTAAATATGTTTGGGAAGTTGCAGAATCTGAGACAGAAAAGTTTGTCGGTGAAAGAGTATACCGAAGAATTTTATAAGTTGAACAAAAGAGAAAGACATAGGGAGAATGATGAAGAGAAAGTTGCTAGGTACATTAATGGATTGAGGTACGAAATCTAGGATGACATTATCATTATGACAATGAGAACTGTGGAAGATTCTTATTAGGTATCCATGAAGGAAAAAGTAAAGTTGGCAAGGAACCAAAGTCAACGGAACAGGGGAAAGAGTCCTAACAGAGGAAGAGGAACCGATAGAGAGAAGTTCCAGAAGTCCAGAAGAGAATATGGAAGATATAATAGTCAGATAGAGAGACAAGGAAGTTCTAGAGGAGGAAACTATGGAGGAATAAATTCTTTTCCTAGAGGTAGAGGAAGAGGTAGAGGAGGATAAGTGAAGTGTTATGCTTTTGAAAAAATAGGGCAGATGTCTTGGGAATTCCCTGAAAAGAAAAATGCAGGAGTTGGAGAAGCTCACATTTCCGAGGCACAACATAAGAATGTGGAGACATAGATGAAGGCAAAAGAATCAAAAGAAGGAATATCACTCATGATGACGAAATCTCTCATAAATCTAGAGAAAGAGGTACGAGAACCAATACAGAGGAATAATTGTTCAAAACTGCTTGCAAGACCAGAGATAGGGTATTCAAGGTGATCATAGAGAGTGGGAGAACTGATAACTCGACATCCACATAAATGGTGGAAAATATGAAGTTGGAGACGACTGCACATCTGAATCTGTACAAGGTGTTGTGGTTGCAGAAAGGACATCAATTTATGGTAAGTCGACAATGTAAAGTTGAGTTTAAAATAGGTGGTTATAGAGTTGAAGTTTTATGTGATGTCATACCTATGGATGTTTTTCATGTTCTATTAGGAAGATCATGGAAATATGACAAGAATGCCATACATGATGGGAGGAAGAATACTTATACCCTTGAGAAGAATGGGTGTAAGCATATGTTACTGCCAATAGAAGATAAAGGAGTCAAAGAAGAGGCTAGTCCTAGTATACTTCTCATGAGTGGGAAGGAGCTATTGAAAGAAGTTAAGAAAGACCAGAAAATACAGTTTGTTGTTGTAGGTAAGCCAAGAGTCATCCTTACAAGCACTTCTATGAATGATTTTCCTATAAAAGTTTAGGAGTTATTGGATGAGTTTGTTGACATTGTGGTGGATGAGTTACCTCATACTTTATTGCCCATCATGAGTATTAGTCACCATATTTCCCTTATTCTGGGAGAAAGTTTGTCGAACAAAATAACATATGTATTAACCCCTCAATAGAATGAAGAGGTCAAGGAGAAATTCCAAGAGTTGTTGGATAAAGGTTTGATCAAGGAAAGTTTGAGCCCGTGTGCAACACCAACTGTGTTGAGTTTGAAGAAGTATGGAGGTTGGAGAATGTGCATAGATTCTAGAGCCATCAACAAGATAACCACCAGGTATAGATTTCCTTTACCTAGAATGGATGATTTACTGGATTTCTTGAGTGGAGCTAGTTATTTTTCCAAAATAGACTTGAAGAGTGGTTATCGTTACATAAGGATGAGAGAGGGAGATGAATGGAAAACAACATTCAAAACAAATGAAGGATTGTATGAGTGGCTTGTTATGCCATTTGTCTTAACAAATGCACCAAGTACGTTTATAATGTTGATGAATGAAGTGCTCAAATATTTTATTGGTAAGTTTGTGATTGTTTATTTAGATGATATTCTAGTTTTCAGTAAGACTGAAAAGGAGCATTTAAGACATTTGAAAATGGTGTTGAGAATGTTACAACATGAGAAGTTGTTGGTGGATTTGAAGAAATGTTCTTGTATGAAAATAAAACTTGTGTATTTGGGGTTCGTAATCTCTTCAAATGAATTGAATATGGATCCAGAGAAGGTGAGGGAAAGAAGAGAATGGCTTTCTCCAAGAAGCGTGTTTGAAGTAAGGAGTTTTCATGGGTTGGAGAGTTTTTACAAAAAATTCATCAGGAATTTTAGCAGTATTTGTGCACCATAAAGAAGGAACACAGATCTTTTAAATGGACATAAGAAGCTGAGAAGGGATTTAGAGTGTTGAAATAAAATATAACAAAACAACCTATTTTAGTTCTTCCATATTTTAAGAAGACTTTTCAGGTCAAATGTGATGCAAGTGGAGTAGCCATTGGTGCAGTTTTAATTCAATATAATAATCGTGTTGCGTATTTCAGTGAGAATCTAAATTATGTTAAGAGGAAGTATTCAACATATGACAAGCAATTTTATACTGTAATTCAAGCTTTGAAAAAGTGGAGGCATTATCTTATCCTGAAGGATTTTGTTTTGTATACTGACAACAGGGCTTTGCAGTTTATAACCAGACAAGAGAAATTGAACTAGAGACATGCCAAATGGGTAGAATTCATGCAGAATTTTACTTTTGTTACTAAGAATATTAGTGGAAGTGCTAACAAAGTTGCAGATGCTTTGAGTAGGAGATGTTTGATCTTGTAGGAATTCCAAGTGGAGACTTTGATATTTGAACACCTCAAGGAGATGTATCAAGAAGACCCAGATTTCAAGGAAGCTTATGAAGCATGTGAGAACCCTTTGCTAAGAGATATAAATCAATGGATGGAGTATCTTATCCAAGATGAACTGTTATTCAAGGGAAGTCAGTTGTGTATCCCAAAATGATCAATGAGGGACAAGTTTCTAAAGGAGAAACATAACAGAGGATTGGCTAGACACTTTGGCCATGATAAAACATATGCACAGTTGAGTTATTCATACTATTGGCTAGGAATGCGGTTTGATGTGAATAAGTTCATGGACAGATGCAGGATATGCCAATATGCTAAAGGAAAGCAGTAGAACACTGGATTGTATCAACCATTTCCTATTCCAAACATGTTGTGGGATGCTATAAGTATGGATTTTGTTATAGGATTGCCAAGAACCTAGAGAGGGAGTGATTCAATCTTTGTGGTGGTTGAAAGATTTTCAAAGATGGAACATTTCATACCATGTCACAAAACCAGTGTTGCTACTCACATAGAAAATTTGTTTTTCAATGAGAGTGTGAGATTGCATGGGTTTCCCAAGAGTATAGTTTCAGATAGAGATACTAAATTTGTGGGACACTTTTGGAGGACCTTGTTGAAGAAGTTGGGGAAATGTTTTTCTTTCAGTTCAACATATCACCCTCAGACAAACATACAGACTGAGGTAGTGAATCAAAGTTTAGGGAATCTGTTAAGGAGTTTGGTCATTGAACATAACATTCAGTGGTGTCAAATTTTGCCCCAAGCAGAGTTTGCATATAATGACTCACCGAATAAGAGTACTAGTAAGATTCCATTCCAGATAGTATATGGGATGCATCCAAGAGGAATTTCATAATTGAGATATTTGGGACAAGATGAATTCTGAAGTGCAGGAGCATAGTACTTTATTGCAGAAATGAAAAAGTTGCATGATCAGATCAAAGGACAGCTACAGAATAACAACCAGAAATATAAGAACAGAGTAGACCATATGAGAAGAGAGGTGAATTTTGAAATTGGATATCAAGTCTTAGCACACCTGAGGAAGGAAATATTTCCGAAGGGGAAATATAACAAGCTAGAGATGAAGAAGATAGGACCTTGTAAGATCCTAAGAAAATTATTTACAAATGCTTATGAGATTGAACTACCAGAGGAGATTGGAATATCATCAATATTCAATGTAGCAGACTTATGCCCTTACAGGATGGATGATACAGAAGGGATAGATGATCGAGAGGAGATTCAATGGAAGCGACAAATGCCCATAGCAGAGAAGCCACATATAGAGAAGATTTTGGATTAGTGGATTTCTAAGAAGATTGAGAGAAAAGTTTATTATGAGTATCTGGTTAAGTGGAAAGATCATCTAGCAAAAGATGCCAGTTGGATAACTGAAACTAATATCCAGAAACATGGAAAGAGAGTGGAGCAGCTCATAGACAAGAGTCTATGAATCTTTTTTTCCAGAGGAGTATGATGTAGGAGAATTTCCATAAAAATTCAATGAGGCCAAGCGGAGGACAACTCAACATCCAACGCGCACATTCAAATTGGTTTTTGATTCCAAGGAGAGTGCATCACTTAATGTTTTGAAAATATTGTAATTAAAGGTTGGTAAGATTTTGAGGCATGGGCCATTGTAAACAATCCAGGAGATTGTAATTTCTTTATTTCCCAAAGGATTTTACAAATTTGGAGCATTGACTCATATCTATCTTGTAAATTCTCATTTATTTGTAATAAGCTTAGTGGTAGAATTCTTTAATTATGATGTGAAAGCACTAGAGTAGCCAGAAGGAAGGCTCGAGAATCCCCTCCATGTATAAATATATGTAATCTATGCGCAAAATAGGCTATTGAATATTATTGTATTTTTTGTTGAGATCATTGTGATTACTACAGAGAAATAAAGAAGCTGAGGGTTGTGGGAACTCTTGTAAATGTTTTCCCGAAGGAATATAATAGAGGATATTTTCTTCACATGTCCGAGTTTTCTTATCTTTGAGTTATTTGGGTAATGTTATGTTATATATTTTCTGTGTTTATATGCATGTGTGTGTATTTCATGGTTGAATGAATGAAACTTTGATGTTCTATAAGTTTCAATTGTTTCTCTTCTGAAATCCTCGTGCAAGGAGTGCACAGTGGCCACACAAGGAGTGTGAAGGCAGAGTCCTTTACAGTCTCGATAGCTTAGGAGAGATAGAGTGAATTTTGTAGAGTGAGTGCAAGGAGTGCAAACATACTCGTTTGAGTATAAAAATCTCAAAGGATAGACCCGTGCAAGGAGTGCATAGGGAAAACACTTAGTGAAGTGTTGAGAGAGTCTCAAGGAGAGAGAGCGCAAGAAGTGTGCATGAGATTTTTTCTAAGTCTCAAGTTTGGGAGAAGTAGTGCAAGGTGTGCGCCAAGGTTTGAATCACTTAGAGTGACAAAGCTCAGGAATAATAGTGAGAAAAGGTCCTTGGAGAAAGGATTCATTTTGTTTGGAGGTTGAGAGGACGAGATCTGTTCGAGAGAAGCCAAAATTTTTCACAACCGTTATATCTGGAGAAGGTGCACAAGTGTTAACCCTTTAAGTCCTTCAGACATTGCAAATTCGACAGTTTTAGGGTGTGTGTTGTGGAGGAGACAAATTTCCCGAAGTCCGAAGTTAATCTGGACCATTGGTAGACAAGGGACATGTGTCTGCAGATAAACAATTATACGGAAGTCTGACTATCCTGTGAACCTGAAGTGTTGTTGCAAGAGTGTGAAAAACTCCCAAATCTCTGAAGCCCAGAGTAGATCTTGACCGTTGGCATCAGAGCCATGTGTCGAAAAATTTCTAGTGATTCGGGAATTCGACAGTCCAGGAGAACAAAGTCTTAAAGTGTTTTGGCTTGAGAACCCCTTAAGGATGGAGTAGATCTCGACCATTTGTTGAGAGGGACACGTGGATTGTAGATCCAACCCTTCGCCAGTTCGATGTTTGGATGAGTTAAGTGTTGTATCATGAAGAGATATGAAGCCTGGAGCTCGGATTAATCTTAGGTCATTGATTGGAGGAAGACGTTAGCCATCCGATTTTCCAGTTCGTAGTTCACGCATTCATAGGTGTTACACATTTAGACAAGGAAAAATCCTGAAGCTTGGAGTCTCAAAATTTTATTGAACCGTAGATCAAGGCACGTATTTTAAGTCGTTGATCCCTGCCTCTGTTCGATTATTTGTGAATTCGACATTCAGGAGGATTGTTGTGTGTTGTAGTTAGAACTGCCGAAGCCTGGAGCTCTGAAGTGCCAGAGATCTTGCTAGTTAAAGATCTTACCCCAAAATTTTGTCCCAAGGTCATGTGGATTTCTCCGCTGACGTGATAAGACCCCCATGCATGCAAATTTACATGCATGGAAAAGAGAAAATGCCCGTGTAGAGTATTTTGAGGTTCAACAAGAGCCTGAGAGCTAATTCATCTCGCTTAAGTGAACGATCCTAGATCAAGAGGTCGCCCGAACCCCAAGAGTGGTGGGGGGTTGCATCATAATCACTCCCTCTACAAAGGCACTCATGTGGATGAATATCTTATGTGACCTTGTACGTCAATGAGATCCACCTATGAAGTAAACCCCAAACCATACCACATGTCATTACATATACTCCTTAATGGATTCCTTTGGACATACTTCTTATCCTGGGTATTGACATACCTAATAGGGGGTAATAATGATCCTTCCATACCTAAACTTGACAAATTGTATATTTGTAAGTTACTGTGAAGTTTGAAGAGGATAGTTAATGAGATCCATCTAATGGATTTTTCATTGACATAAATCACTTTACATGTTGTGTTTGAATTGTGTACTTTTCCTCCGATCTTCATGGTGCATTGGAATACATGAGGCCCTCCTCGAATGATGTATTGAACATAGCCACATGTTTGATTGACACTTAGATCCTTTGGAGGATATTGAGGGGTTACTTGCACAATTTCATGGAGGTCATCCCCACCACCTTAGAGAGGTCATTCTGCATTTTAGGGAGGACGTTGAGCCATTTGATGACATGGATCCCCTAATGATATTCCCTAGAACCTATGGGGTATGATGTGACCCTTTGATGATGGGATGTTTCACCTTTTGATGACGATTTGAAATCTCTTGATGTGACATTGCACCTTTCGTGGGGATGTTGGACTTTTTGATGATGATATGACACCTTGATGATGGGAAGTTCCACCTTTTAGAGGTGACTTTACACTTGGAGGACTAAACATTGAACCCTTTGGAGGGAAGATTTCACTGCTACACATGCATTTTCACCTATATTGAGAGAGGCTAGATTTAAAAGAAATTATATGTTTATAGAATACCCAAAATTATACTAGATCAATTCCATTAGATGCATAATGACCATGGGATTTCTGAAAAGTGGTCATAATATAAATTTAATAAAAAATTGACATAGTTATGGTGCTTTTAAAAACTACTGAGAGAAGATTATTGTGAATTTTTTACTACTCATGGGACACTTTTGGAGGAAGTCATTGATGATTTTGAGGAGGTCGTTCCACCTGTTAGGAGGTGTTAAGCCCTAAATAGTGGCACATTACCCGTTAATTGGGGAATATTACATTAGTAATGTTATTTTATTTATGTCGGCTTGGATCCATTAGTTGTAATTGTACCTCCTAGTCTCCTATATATACTAAGGAGACATTTTCATTTTGAATCATCTTGTATTTGGAAATTTGTGTGGTGTATAAGGAGGTTGCCCCCTCGAAGAGGCTTATTATATGAAATTCTCTCTTTTTCAAGGCATTGAGTACTTATTCTAAGGTTTTTCTATGCTATCTTGATATTTGGTTCTTAACATTTGGTATTAGAGTTCAAGGTCTTGGGGTTTCGCTGCTACATTTGAGACACCTTGGAATTTTCGCTATAATTTTTTTCTACAATGTTTCATAAGGAACCCCTTGGATTGTATTTAGTAGATGGATAAAGGTACGTTGGGTTAAAATTTCATCTCCCGAGGCCTTATATTTTAGAGATATATCCTGTGTAAGATAGGGTTCTGGAATCATCTTGAATTTAGTCATCACAAAATTTTCGCGATGAAATTTTTTATGTAATGTTTCAGACCTTGAAATATTTAGGATATTGACATAAATTATCAAGGTAGTTGTGATAAAAACTTCATCTTCTGGGTCATCCTAATTTTGTAGATATCCCCATGCAAGATAGGGTATCTGACTAGTCATAGTAACTAGTCTCAAATATGTCTTCCAGGTAAAACAATGATATCTTCTTCAGTGAGTATCCAAATTAAGTGAGACCAGTTTCATTGGAAAGTTGGAAGTCTGCAGTATTTCTGGTACATGTTTCATAATAAAATATCATATATTATGATCTTGGCATGCTTTACAAGTACACTCTCCAGGAAGGGAAAACAATCAACAAGTTGTGGGGAAGTTACCATAACTTCCACTTGGCACATCCAATTTTGATCAGACCTGTGGCATTGAAAAGAATAAATATTAGAGAAATACAAAAAATGGAGAAACTCCAACTTTGGGTTGAAGACCAACCACTTTCCTAAGATCTATATGAGCAAGTTTAATGGCAAGGACCCAATCACATGGATACTTCAGATGGAGCAATTCTTTGATCTACATGATGTGCCACATACACAAAATGCACAAATTTATTTTTTATACTTAGAACCCAATAAATTTATGTGGTATCGATGGATTTGTTCTCGCAAATCACTCATCACTTAGACAATTTTCACGGAAGAAATGATAGCACACTATGAGGATACAAGGAGAAATATCTTCTTTAGCCAATTGATAAATCTCAAGCAAAAGGGTTAAGTTGCAAAGAACATTGAGAACATCCAAAGATTGAATATAAAGGTAAAAAATATTCCAAATGAGCACCTGATTGATGTATTCATAGGAAATTTAAAGGATAGCATTCAACGTGAAGTTCTCCTTTGGGAACCCAAATCATTGGAGAATGCATTCAAAGTGGAAATAAATGTTGAAAGTAAAAATATGGCTATGGCTACCAGAAGGACCACTCTTAACATCTATCGAGAGAATAATGTTCCTTCTTTTAAAACACCTCAACAATTGGAGGAAATAAAAGCAAAAGGTGTATGGTTTAATTTTGACAACAAGTAGAGTAAGGGACACAAGTGTGGCGAGAATAAATTATTTTGCATAGATTGTGAAGAGGAAGAAGAAAACGAACAAGAACCATCTCAAGATGAAAACATAGAAGCGATTTCTTTTGAAGAGTTGATTCCCACGATATCATGTAATGCATTGGCTGGAATTATCACTCCTCAAACCCTCAATATCGAAGGATATACCAAAAACAAAAAGGTAATAGTCCTAATTAGTCAAATATCTCAATTGCTTTGTATATACAATGCCATATTTTCGAGTAATGATTGCAGATGGAGGAACTATCAATTGCTCAGGAAAATGAAATAAGATCAATCTTACTATGGGGGAATATGTAATGAATAGTCCAATGATTTATATACCAATGGTTGGTGTTGATGTCATACTAGGAATCCAATGGTTACAATCATTAGGAACAATGGCTTTTAATTTTCAAGAACTTTTCATGAAATTTTCATTGGAAGGAAAATAAATTAGGTTAAGGGGTATCACAGGGAAACCCAATAAGATGATAAGCTCTAATGGCATGATAAAATTATTGAAAAAGGGGCATCAGAGTGTAATTTCACAACTATGCTCAATAGATGTTCAAACATCTAATCCATCTATTCCCCTAGATCTCTAAGGGATCATTGATAAGCATTCCAAAGTATTTGAAGATATTCCCATAGGTCTTCCACCCACTCGAAATCATGATCATTCTATTCACCTAATTCCTGGGAGTGTTCCTCCTGACATCAAGCCTTATAGACACCCTTATTCCCATAAGAGTGAAATAGAGCGTATGGTTGAAGAAATGTTAGAGGCTATCATTATTAGACCTAGCCAAAGTTCTTACTCTGCACCGGTGGTAATGGTACTCAAGAAATATGGCTCATGGTGTATGTGTCTAGATTATAGAGAGATCAACAAGATCACTATTAAAGATAAGTTTCTCATTCCCGTCATTGATGAATTGTTATATGAACTACATGGAGCAATATATTTCACAAAGTTGTATCTCTGTTCAGGGTATCACCAGATTAGAATGAAGGAAGTAGATATCCCAAAAACAAAATTCTGAACTCATGAAGACAATTATGAATTTTTGGTCATGCCTTTTGGCCTTAAAAATGCACCTTCCACATTCCAAGGGTTGATGAATTCCATTTTCAATCCCTTCCTTCGAAAATTTGTGTTACTATTTTTTTGATGATATACTAATCTATAGAAAGTCTTGGGAGGATCATGTGTTACATGTTGACAAGGTGCTACAACTACTAAAGGGGAAACAACTATATGCCAAACCATCCAAATGTTTATTTTGGGTGAATGAGGTAGAGTATTTGGGTCATATTGTATCTCATGAAGGTTTCAAGGTAGACCCTAACAATATTAAGGCCATGATGGATTGGATGATTCCCAAAACATTGAAGAATTTTAGAGGATCTTTGGGTTTGACAGGTTACTACAACAAGTTTGTTTAGAACTATGGAAGAATAGAAACACCTTTAACGACATTAAATAAGAAGGATGCATTTTCATGGACTCTAGATGCAACTCAAGATTTTGAACAACTTAAAGAGGCGATGTGCAAATCTATTGTCTTGACCACAGCAGATTTCATAAAAACCTTTATTTTGGAATGTGATGCCTTGTGAAAGGACATTGGTGTTGTTCTAATGCAAGAAGGAAGGCCCCTTGCTTTTGAAAGCTAGCCACTCAAGGGAAAGGACTTAAACAAACCCATTTATGATAAGGAAATGATGGAAATACTACATGCATTGAAGAAATGGAACCCTTAACTAATAGGTAGGCACTTCAAGGTCAAAATAGATCATGATAGTCTTAAATACTTCTTGGAACAAAGACTATCTTCAGAAGAACAACAAAAAGGGGTGACCAAGATATTGGGTTATGATTTTGAAATCATCTATAAAAAAGGGAAGAAAAATGTTGTGGCAGATGCACTCTCAATAAAGGATGAAGATGTTGAGGCCTTTCTCTGTGCTATCTCGATCATCCAAACCTATTGGATAATAGAAGCGAGGGATGAATGGAAGAATGATGAAAATGTGTGGAATCTCATTCAAAGGTTGTAGCAGGATTCCAGTGCATCAGATATATTTACATGGAAAAATGATTCACTATGGTACAAAGATCGCTTATATTTATGTAAGAACTCCTAATACTATTGGAATTGCACACCTCTCCGCTAGGAGGGCACTCAGGATTTTTGAAAACCTACCATAGGGTCAAGAAGGAAATTTTTTGGGGTCGCCTTAAAACTGATGTTCAAAGGTTGGTGGCAAAATGTTTGGTGTGCCAACAAAATAAGGTGGAAAAAATTAAGACCCCAGGTCTTTTACAACCATTAGCCATCCCAAGTCAACGTTGGGAGGAGGTTTCCATGGATTTCATCACAGGTTTATTGAAGTCTGAAGGAAAGAGTGTCATCATGGTGATTGTTGATAGACTGACCAAGTACACACACTTTTTTTCACTCTCTCATCCCTTCAAATCCAGTACAGTTTCCACCGCATTCATGGAGATAGTTCAAAATCTACATGGAAGCCCAAAGATTATTGTAAGTGAGAGAGATCCCATCTTCACTGGACATTTTTGGACATAATTATTTTCTTGTTTGGGTACTCAATTGGCTTATAGCTCATCCTATACTCCTCAATCCGATGGACAAACCAAGATAGTTAATAGATGTCTAGAAGACTACCTTCGTTGCTTTGTCTCTGCTAAACAAACACAATGGTTCAAATGGTTACCCTTGGAAGGATGGTGGTATAACACTTCCTTTCATACTACAAAAAAAATGAAACCATTTATGGAACTCTATGGATACCACCCTCATTCCATCACTTCTTCTCTAAAATAAAAATCTAAGGTTCAAGCAGTGGAAGATCACATCGAGCAACAAAAAAAAGTTCTCCAAATCTTAAAGGACAACCTAACCATGGCACCAAATCACATGAAACAACAAGCAAATCAACATCGTAGTGAAAGAAGTTTTGAAGTAGGGGTTTGGGTGTTTTTAAGACTACTAATCCGGATTATTTTTTAGAACAAAATGAAAGAAGAGATATTACAATGAAATACACAGAAATATTGTCAGAAATAGAGAAATACAATAATACATGATTTCTATTAATGAAAGAAATGTACAAAGTCTGTAAAAATACAGAGTGAAAGACTCGCTAGAATGGTGGCATCTTATCTCTGAGAAGAAATGTGATGGCTACTCACATCCATCAGAAGATGATTTTACAATGAGTCTCCAAAGGCCCTTTTATCATAAATAAAATCCAAAACCCTAACCTTGGAAGATGAAAATCCAACAGTTTTGTGGACCCCATTTTGGGTAGTTTGGTGTATCAACTTCCCGAGGGCATAACTTTGGCATACAATCTCCGTTTGGGGCGCACAATAGCTTGTTGGAAAGGTATCGTCAAGGATATTCATTTTGGGGGCTCAATCAGGGCCTTCACATATCATTGAGAACATAGATCTTGAAAAAACTTCATTTAGGCCCTCAAAATGGCCCCAGGAGTTAAAAACTGCTAAAAATAGTAAATTACCAAAATTGCCAGAAAACATTTTTGAGCCAACTAAAAAAGGTGGGTGGCCACCAATATCCACCTAGATCAATTCTCCATCCTTAGGAATAAATTTTCTCCATTGCGTTGAGTTCCCGGGGGAGAGGGAAAAACATTTGTTGAATCTGCATCTTGATGAGCTTCTTACCTTGTTGGAGAAGTTGAGCTACTTAGCTTGTTGAAGGTTGTCACGAACCTGTGGCTGGAAGGGTTGGACCTTTTTAACCAATGTGGCTACATGATATTCCTATGTGTAGAAGAAATCTTTACATTTTGTTGCAATCTTGTCGACCTGCTTCTGTTGGATAGAAGGTTCTTGGGCCGAGGTTGTAGTGGTTGCAATATCCTTCTGTTCATCTTTTGAACAGATTGTGAAGAAGCTTAATTTTGTAGTATGAGATACTACCTTGCAGAACTATTTAGGTGGAACAATAGTCAGAACTACCTATAGTATTCTATAGATATGACCCCCCAGAGAAAAAATGAAGTTGCGGGGTCGAGACTCATAAACATCATGGCACTTCCACATATATGGTTGTCCCAAGAGAACATCACAGACATCCAGTGGGAAAACATCACATAATACCTCATCCTTGGAGGGCTAGGTGTCGTATGATAATCAACATTGCTAGCCGACACAGAGATCTCGTCCCTGGCGAAGTCACCCGATGTTGTATGGTTGTGGGTGTGGTGTTGTCAACAATCCCAATTGTTTGAAGACCTCTGTTGAGATGAGGTTCTTTTGTCTTTCGCTATCAACAATAAAATGAAGCGAGGTCCCTATTGGGCCCAATATATGATCAGTTTTATGAAAGTTATTAGATACTTTTGTTGAATGTACATATGTGTTTTTCATGTTTTGGAGAATCTTTTTGAAGAATTTTGTGCTAAAACGGTATGATCTACACCATGTATGTATGATTCGTGTTTGATGTCAATATTAAGTATAATTCATCATGTTTTATGTTCCCAAAGATCTAATTCATGTTTTTTTGGTGTTACAGGGAAAAAATGCATCACGTTTCTGCTTCCGACACTCAGTTTGACACTCCTTCCAGTACTCGATCTGGTACCCAATCCGACACTTTGTCTAGCACTACATCTTGCACAAAAACGGTGGGCAATTTGGCGGTTATGGTATTGGTGACCAGTGGTGGGAGAATCATGAACATGGGTTTTTCTCGTGCTTGCCCCCTCCATCTACTAAACCTTTGACAACTCAGTTTAAGTTGTTAAGTAGGTCGATTATTGGCTCGCTCTATTTTGGCAGTTAGGGCACCATTAATGTAATTTACAGAATTTAGAAGTGGTTCGAACCTCCCGTGGTCGACCACTTGGTCTGTAAATATTATAAATACCATTGTTGTGGTCAGATAGAAGTTAAGTAGTAGAAGAACTAGTGTGATAGGGACAAACATGATTTTACTCTGTTTTGCATTTTTTCATTGCCAGATTATATAAAAACTGTGTTTTTGAGTTTTCATGGTGAAATCGAATTACTGAGTTCGTGGTGTGATTTTAGGAAGTGACCACGACTTGCTGGGGGGCCCACCAACAATCTGGTAACTGTTCTTTAGGTTATTTATGCATTTCATAGTTTAGCTGTCTCATTTTATTTTCTGTACATGCATTATTATCTTGTTAATTAATTTGTCGTTGTAGTTTAATTGTCTTAACTCTCTTTTGCAGGTTAGTATGAAGACTTGTGTTAGTATGTGTTAATCTTGTAGTTAGGAACGGATTTGAAAATTCCTAGACTAACCCCGTGTGCAATTAGATGATAGATTGTATCTTATTTATGATGTTAGAATTAAATTTAAAACATAGTTTTAAATAAAGTAGAACAGAGTTTTAATTTGAGTTTTCTTTAACAAGGATTTGATGGATGGATAAGATTAATTTCAGTTTTTAATTATAGATTGTTTATTTCATTTTTATGTAGATTTTGCTTACTTAGTTGTTGGCTAATGTATTTGGTAGTTTACTTTTTAATGTCATGTTTTAATTTATGTTCTTAAGCATTTTCCTTATTGCAGTTTGAATTGTTAGAATAGATATAGCATAGTTTCATTTTATGTAATTTCTTTCCTAGAATTAGATTGCAATTATATTTCTTAGTTAATGATTGAATTTAATTATGAAGTTTGTTTACATAGTATAGAAGTACAATTATGATCTTGTTATATTGTTGATGGTTAATAATTCCATGAATATGGAGGGTAATTAACATTGTTTCCGTAATGGCTAAATTCTCATTGGATTGTTTAATCCATACCTTTCACTTTGCTATTGAGATCAGTGTAGAGATTATACCGCTTGAATTATCCTTTGTTGTTAAGTTCCATCGAGATATTATCAGACACAGAAGACATTCACACAACCACCAACACTATATTTGAGTTTTCATAGGTTAAAAGATAGTTTCTTGCTTTCATAGATCATAAAATATAGTTTCTTGCTTTCGTAGATCAAAAGATATAGTTTCTTGCTTTCATAGCTTAGAAGATAGTTTTATTGTTGTTGTAGGATAGATAGTCTTTTTCTTTGATAGTTTAAAGAGCAATTTGCTTATCATAGATTAAAGGTTAGTTGTTAGTGCTTCTTGCTTTCAATTAAATAGATTTCCTTTTATGAATTAGAAATAGTTTTGAAGTTTGAATTAAGAATATAGTCCACTTGCCTCTTAG